>VTPC01001096.1:0-16152 GCA_011009095.1 Ignelater luminosus
ACTTGCTGACAATTTTACTTTTAAATAGTTCAGGCATAATTATTATCGGTGCTCGCATATAATTCTTAACGTCTTATGTCAATCAATAAAGAAGAGAAATAAATCATTCCGTCTATTAAAAAAGGTATGTGCTAAAACAATAAAAACAATAATTTTAATTTTAGAATCTTTGAGTTTGATGTTGAAAATATTTGCTCTAGAAACATTTTTAAAAGTATGCGACTATGAACTGAATGTAAACTTGTATATTTATAATACTGTAAGCTGTTTTCATATTTTAACAAAATTTGAAACCAACCTCTGCTACGATCGTAAAAGGAAAATACCAAAATTTGATGGCTGCCGAATAAAAAATATTTATTTTTCTTTGAGCTTCTGAATTAGGCTGACACGACGTTTTTTCTACACCCGACCTGAACAAGAAATTTTAATGGTGATGTCTTCACAGCAAAAACTTGATTTATAGCAAAAACCTTCGATTTCCGTGTTAGCACTGTCGCAGATTTGTCAGATACCATCACAAATAGAGTCTGTAAGATAAGAACAAGGTAGGAAAGCAGATCCTTTAATTAAGGAGGAAATACCTACTACTTATGTTCGACCTTTTTTTTACTTTTCTATAAAAATCATCTACCTTTAGTTTTTCAAATACAAAAATTATTCATGTATGTTTAAATGCCATTCTTTGATTAACTTACATAACGGCAATTTTTTTTAATTTTTATCCAACAAAAAGTTTAATGAAAAAATTCTTCAAGCGCCTTACTGAAATTAATATTTTGTTATTGGTATTCTTCAGTAAATACTCGTATATTTTTCTAAACGATATTGCTTTTATATGTTCCATATTGTCAAAAAATCCAATATTTTTATTTGAACGCTTTTTCTACCTGAACACAATATATTATATTCTTATATACTTTCAATTTATTTATCCCCCAGCTTATCGTTAATAGAAAATTTGTGGAAGAGATTAAATTCTTTTCATAGTGCCTTGCGACGTAGCACTTCTTAAGAAATTCATTTTATCCTGCATTTATTTTAAGGAAATCGGAAAATAAAAATTGCCGAAAGCTTTTTAATGGAAACTTAATATATTTTAATTGCTCGTGTCTTTGAGAAAAGCAAATAAAAATCCGGCATTTTGCATTGTATTCGAGAAACAGGAAACGTTTGATCTTTTTTGTATGATGTCTTATTGCCGGTCTTGCGCTTAGAAATTAAAATTCGCTGTAAGAGGAAATAAACATTCTGATTTGACACAAAAATTGGAGTTTTAATTTCTTTCAAGTCGTCGAGCTACTTTAAAAAATGTGTATTGTGCGTTAAATATCAATTGTCGCGGTTTTTGCCTTTAAAGAATTATTCTACAAGATGTCAAAATCAATTTCAATTAAACTCATTCCTTTTCGTTCTTCTTTCCCTCTCGAGCTACTTACAATAGTATTTATTAAAATGTTTGTGTTGGCTTCGCTAAAAGTTTTTTGAATGGAGAAAAGTAAAATAACATAAATAACTGCCACCAATTGCAAACGTTTTAAGTTTTTCTTTAGAGACTAAACTCGGGTTGCAATTACAAGTATTTTTTCAGTAAGTACAAGAGCAAAACCCTTTAATTAGACTAAATTAAAAAGTAAACATAATTTAGGTCTTTTTGTCTTTTCTTTGTCTGAACATTTTACCAAAGTTGATATGTTATGCCTGAAATATACAGCTCTATTATCACGAATCTGTACTCTTCATAAAATTGCTACGCTGAAAAACTAGTTGAACTCAAAATACTGTGTAACAACAATAATTAAAGTTTTACATTACCTACATCAATAGAGAAACTATGCTGTTTCTTTAACATTAAACGTGACCGAATTAATAACTAAAACTAGATAGGGGCATTTTCGTATATCTTTCTGGCTTAATTTTATTATTTTCTTTTCAGTGTATAACTCGAAAAATGTTCAGAATGTTTCCTCCTTGCTTCTGATGCTTTTCAATTCAAGACATGTATTTTCCAGTATCATTCATACTGCACTGCTACTTTAGTAGTGCACCGAGCTCCCATCTTAGATACATCTCAATCTTTCCGAATGGTTATAAAGACAATTTCTTAGATAAAACCTTTCAAGAGGAGATCGTGAGATATATACAAAATCACATCCATCTCCCCGAATAGATACAAGGATGTAACTCTGCTACATGACTGCCTCAGGTAGGTAGCCATTATTTGTTCTCCAGAATTATGGTTATCAATTTAGAAGACTGCCACTGTTGAATTTATTAATCCGGAATCTCTAGGTGTTTTTGTAGTAAGAGTCTAGAATAGAACAAAAACGATGTCAGTTTCTTCATTCAAACAAATCTTTTTGACTTATGTAACGAAAATTTTGAAACTAATTCATGATCTTCCAAACTTTTAGTTATATGGTATTCATCTCCATTCCCCTACATCTCCCTTTTTTGGTGAGTTGCAGACTTCTGCTGATGCTCTTGGCGGTAGTAAATCAATTGCTGATGATTTTAATGCTTGTTCAGCTTTGTAGTTTGATGTTGTGTCTTCATTTTAAACAATAATTTGACCATTCTTAATGAAAAAAGGCTTCATACTTTTGAGATAGGGTATATAGAGTTAGTTTTCATAGATCTCACGCTTACCTCGTTTGACATCATTGACTTCATTATGTAGATCAAATACGAGATTGTTTCCTCTGACCACAAGTGCTTTGTTCGGTCTTAACAGACCGTAAGAGAATTATTTCGAATATAGTGAACTTTGATCAAATAAAAGAGCTTTTATGAATTTTTGTTGGCCAAGTTTTACAAAAATCTCCCCCATTCACTCCTAAAGGGATAGCATGTATAAAAAATTGGTCAAACATAAAATGTATTCGCACAAACATTTTGGTTGACAGATCCCGAGTCCCAAGTCTACCTGTCCAAAGAGAAACTTTTATAGAGTAATAAGTTTCCTAACTAAAGGGAATGTTTATATCACCTTGGTAAGGGACCAGTGTTAAAAGGCCATTTTTGAAGGGCAAGGTTTTCCTGTAATATCTTTGTGGAAAAAGATTTGAAAACTAACTTCTGGGGAGTAGTTACCTTCAAGTTTTAGAAGGAAGGAGTAGTGTCTTCCTTTCCGACGGTTGATAGACATACTAATACTGCAGAAACCTTTGTCAAATTTTTCTTACATCTTCCTCATAGCGCTTTGGATAATCCAACCCTACAACAACAAGTTCTCACCAGAGACTATGAAGCGGTGGTACCTTTAATTAAAGAACCTCTTGACCTTCCCGCAGAAGAAGAGTTAAATCTCAATATTTATGGAACATCTTCAAATACAGCGTCTGGAGAAGATTTAATTAAGGGAAAACTTGCTAAGAATACTTACCGACTTTATTTCTTGCAGATTTTCACTGCTTGTTTCCAAACTGTTTATTTTCCAAGGTGTGGAAATCGGAGATAATTAAAGTGCTAACAAGGGCTTATTAGTGAGTTCCACAAATCTAAGGATATTGTATAGTAAATTATGGTGAACTATTAAAAACATTAATTAGAAATAGGCTCTTGGGGCTGTTTCCACGATTGCATTCTGATAGACAATATGATTTTGTAAGTGGATCATTCATTATACTTGTAAATGCCCTAAAATACTATGAAAATATTGTTAAGAATAGTGAATGTGTTTATGTTATAAATGTTTTTGTAGACAATTCTGTTGCATTTGATTAGCTGCGGCACGCCCTTCTAACCAATATGCGCACCAAAAACATTTGATAGCCTTAGTAAAATTGCTTAACTGATGGAACTGTGATTATGCAGAGCTCCGTATTGGGACCGACCGTCTGAAGTCTGACGTATGTCATTTCTTCAAACAGCAGAGTGGACCTACATAGAGTTGCTTAACTTTGTATGAATGGAGGGATGATTACAGGTTGACTATTTTGACTAGGAAGACGAAGGTCATGATGAATCGTTTTCAAGCAGTGTTCATTACGCAGACTTTCGTCTTTGTGGAGAAGCTATTAGTGTTCTTGAAACATTAAAATACGTGCGAGAGGTTTGTTTTAGGGCTATCCATATTATACATGCCCTAAGGAAAAAGATCGCCACTCCATGAAAAATAAACTTGGCATTCTCATTGTAAGTAATTTATAAAAATATCCACATTCCTATTATTTCGTATGAAATTGAAGTTTGGGAAGAATTAATATCGTTTGGATCCAGAATCAACTTAAGAAAGTTTATGGTGTATTTTGCAGACTTTTCATCGGAGTTTTTAGATTTGTCTTCGTGCTGCAGGAATCTTAGTTCGTTTTCCTGTATTAAATATGGTTCTTCAGCGCAGTCTATGTCCGATGGCTTTATAAAAACAGCAGACTGGTTTTTGGTATCGACGAGGTAATAGCTAAAACGAATTTTCCGACTAGACGTCATCTCAGGAAATATTTACTTTAAAAAGTGATAGAAATTTGGTAATCTAGATAAGATGGAATCTTGCCTGTAATAAATGTCTGTGCAGCCCAACCAGCTGATTTACGCTGATCATGGACTCTTTGATGCTTAGCTACTGCAGATATATAATTGTCTTTGTTTTGGAAATGCAAATGCCTCTTTTGGTAAGGGAAATTGGCCCTGGTGCTCCCGGATTTGCTTCTCCTTTTCTGGTGAATGCTTCCAACAACCTGCCTGCCTAGTAGTGTAACATACATATCTGTATATCTATGTGTTATTCCATGCCTGTATTTGTTTTGTCTTTACTTTGTACTTATATAATGGGCTTTCTATATTGTGTTTAGGCTTTGTTTTATTTTGTCTATTTGTATTTCTTTCTATATCCATTTATTTATTGTCTCTTTTTATTTTATTCCTGTTTTATTTTATCTCTTAACTGTGTTGTGCATGCGCTTTCTATGTTGAAATTTTACAATATTTCCAAATTAGCATGAATGTTTGCAAGTGTATTAGTTTTTTGTTCCATCATGACAGTTTCAAAGATTACAAATTGATCTTTCAACTTTTATTCTACTACGAAAGAAATCTTTTTGCTATTCTGTACAATATTTTCGCAAATTTCAGACAAATTGGGCCGCCGGTGTTTACAGGCTTCTGATCCTATCCTTGTAAGCCTTTAGATTCTTGTGTACATTTTTGTGACTCGTCTGGATTTTGCAAGTTCATTAATGTGCGAGTTTCTAGGTTAAATCCCTCCGGTCCCTTGGACCGCTATCTTCCACATGAAGGAATGTAGTAATAAAATTTTTAAAATAACTTGATTAACCTCATATGTAGGAGATACTGGGGAGATAATGAACACTTTTTGTAAAAGGGGCTCCAGATCGCTTATTTTTGAAAATATAAAATCAGATTGAATGGCAAGTTTAAGTTGGCATATTATATGTTTACACAATTTAAAGAAAATCTTCGGTAGTACCTTTTTTATAGATAATAATTCAGGGTCATGCATTTTGTCCATTATCTCCCCATTATATATTAATAACATGTTTAGTTATTAAGAGTCAAGGTGGCATTAAAGAAAAAGGTGATATTTTTGAGAAAGTTTATTTGAAAGTCTTTGTTGTAAAGTATATTCGCTTAAATCTACATTAAAGTAGACCATATCTTGAAATCTTGGCTTAGAGTCTTTAATAGGCTTTGGAAGCACTGCTACAACATCCTGAAAAGGAACTGTTGCTAGTGGTTCATTGGTAAAACAAAATCCGTTGGATATAAAGTTTCGCTTCAAGGAGCGAACTTCATATCTATCAACAATAACTACATGTTTTCTGGCCAAAGACTTTCCATAAACGTTGGCGATGATATATCCATCTCTAGGAACGTCTATGGTAGACTTTTCTTCATCAGACTCGAAACTGTCATCGGATGAGTGGTCATTATATACAATTCCTTAATTTTCATCATCAGATGATTCTCTTCACCTGTTCTTTCTCTTTAGCAAATGTCTTATTCTCCTTTATGTTTTTTTTTTCTCCAGGCTGTCTGTTGCAATCTTGCAACGTCTCTTTTTTCTTCTTTTTTTGTTTTCGTCTTTTCTTGCCGGTGCTTTTGGAAAGGGCTTTATGGTTCTGGGGTTACAAAGCATTTCTTCTCTGTTTTTCTTGAGCTAGGAGTATCAGTAGTTAATCTCATTGTCAGATGATTTACTAGAACTAGATGATGGATGATCGTTGGCCTTACCAGACGATAAATGTCCGTCTACATCTGCAAAAATAGTTCTAGTTTCACTTTCTGGCAGACAAGTATCTGTAACTGCATGTGATAGAAATTTCTCCTTTGAAAAGATGTTCGTATCAAATGAAACACTCTCACTGCATCTGAATCTTAACTTTATGTTAACTGGATTTACTGCTCGGTCCCACGGCTGAAGGCATAGAAGGGGAAGATCGTAGATACTTAAAGTCGGCATCAGCTGCTTGATTAAAAAAAAGACCTTAAAAGACCGAACACAGTACGGTCCAGGGGCTGTAGTTGATTAGAGGTGTGTGGTGGAAGTGTTAATATTACAATTCCATTAACGCTACAAAAATCAACTGCATCTATAGATAAATGCGATTCATAATTATCCGTAATAAATAGAACTTTTTTTTCCTGGCTGAATTTAACATGTTTGACAAAATGTTCTAAAACCTTTAAAGTGTTAGCGCATGTCATCCAGTTGGACGGTTATACTAGCAAAGGGCATGTATCCATAATACCCTTCATCATTATAGCTTGGTCGAATCGATTTCGAGGCAAGATCCACACTACCACTACCTCTTTCTATAGAGGTAACCTGGTCTATTTTGGTGTATACCTTTTTTGTCGACAATTTTCTGCATCTTCTACACTGTATAAAAAAAATCTAAAATAATTGTAGTACGTTTTAAAGTTTACTAAAACGCTGATAAGCTTACCTCTTCCAGATTAAAAATGAGATGACCTATTTCGATTTATGTTGATTATGACGGTTGCTTTATTGAAGCTGGTCATCCTGGCTAGGCTTGTAGCCTCTGGCTTCCTGACATATGAGCACAAAAGGCTGTGTAATCTTTGATATGTTGACCATAAAAGATTTTGCTTTTGACGTTAAAGTTTTGGTCTGATAGACATAGAACGGGAATTGTACTGTACCTGGTATGATTTGAGCACGGAGTATTAAGTCACACAATGGCATAAAACACATAGATACATAAGATATAAGTCAATACATATATTCAGCCTTAATTCTTCAAAATAATATGACTAATTAATAGTCCAGAAAAAAGTAAATATATTCAACAATTTTTTTTCTTAAGTAAACAGAATAAACGAATTGTAATAAAGTAGCACCCTACATCCCAAATTCCGTATTGATGTAAAACGTATTACTATAATAAACCTTATTCTGAACAAATCTTAACGAAAAATATATCTCACCAATAAAAGTTTGCTCAAGAAAGATCACAAGATTCGATATCCAACCATTACAATCTTTTATTTTAGATCTAGACACGAAGCTCTCTAATGATGGTATTTACACAGAAGAATTTATATTAACCTCCAATGAGTTCCAGCAAAACCAGAAAATTGTAGGAGGCTTCATTTTCTCGCCAAAGCTTTAAAATCTTAGCCTACAGAAAAAAGCTACTCTATGGTAATAACTAAACGATGTAAAAGAAAATCGGTGTAACTTACCTTTAGAGAATCTAAAACTCCAATCAAATCCATACAACATTAATTCAATAATAATGCGATTAACCCAAACATGCTGTATATTTGCGCGATACGACCTGGGGTGTTCGAAAGAGCTAAGATCTCTTGCATTAGTATAGAAAATCGGCAGATAACGGAAGTAAAATTTCTGTATTAACTGCAGTTTTATACCCAAAAATAGCGTTGAGATTGTGAAAAAGAACTAATTATCACGTTTACTAAGTGACAAAATTCAAGAGTTAAAAAAAGAAAACACTCCTCACTTACGACCCATGTCAGGGTTAGGCTAACCTTTTTCTAGAACTGACCGCTCTGTTGAAATTGAGAAAATCAAAAAGCCCTCCCTTTCTATAATTTCATTCAGTCAAATGAAAATAAGCAAGGCTTTGAGCAAAACATGCAATCAAAGTCGTCGAGATCTAACATTAAGAAGTAATTGGTGAGATGAAACTGCACGTATTCTGATATGTGTACCAAAAAAGGATACAAGTATCGATATTCGAAAGCATGATATACATTATACAGGGTTCTTTATGCCAAACGCAGTAATTTATAAATTGAACAGCAAATGGTGATTGAAATGGCAACATACAAAACAGATTTGCCTTAAGAGCACCAATATGAGAATATGATTACATGCAATGTATTTATTTATTGAAACAGGAAATTGAAAAGAAATCAATTCGCAAAATATCCTGAACTTAAAAAATTTCAAGTCTGTACCAAAAGCTAAGTGATCTTAGCACTGTAGGACTGACAAGCACACGGGGATTGAAGGCGGAAACCTAAGCCTCAATTTGAAAATAACTGTGACAGCAGCAAAGTGCATGTTAACAAAGTATTTGTTTGTTTTTTTAACTAACGGGAAAGTTTAGCTTGTAATTTCTTGGATTGAAAATTTCAACAGAAAATCTAGAGTTCAAAAGTACCGAGAATATTTTATTCAGCAGTAGACTTACAAGATCGACTATAATTAAATTTAGAAAATCGAAAATTGTGTAAGAACACCAACAAAGACAATTTTAACTTAAATTACAATTTGATGTGTTGATAAATAACTTAAGAAACAACTTTAAAGACGCCAATAAAAACAGCATTCAATTAAAATTGGACATCACAAAATTAATTTATTGAAGTCGTACGAAAGATAAGAAATTAAAGGAATATGAATTGAATACAGCTGCTTTTACGTCAAAAACTTAAAGATCATAATAGGGTGAAGAGTAATCAAAGAGATTCCTATTTCAAAAGTATTTATGTATTAGTAACAAGATTGATATGAATTTTCATTCACAAAATTGTGTTCAGATGAAACTGTTAAAGAATAAATGTATACTACAAAATGTTTTAGTGAAATACCTAATTGATTCTTTTGAATAAACCTGATAAAAAATAATGAGAAGTTTTTATGAACCCTTTAATGCTGAAAACCGATACGTTATCACTTATCACAGAAGACTAGCGAATTTTCAAGTCTATATAAGAAAGAAGCTTACTAAATCAATTAGATGATGTACTAATTACAAAGTTTTCTTTAACCTTTCAACTACTACTATCAGTTTGTAGACTAAAGTGCATTAACTAAGGTCTGTTTAATTAGAAAAGTAATCTACTTTAAGGCAGTAGAATCTTAGAATTAAAATCGGAATCACATTAATTGCAAAGTTGTCGTGCTTAATTAAACTCATTTAAAATTAATTGAATGCTGGAATAACAATCATTTCATATAAAAGCTGTTTTTAATCTCTCGCGTTCCGGTTCTCTCTTCAGTGTTTTTTCTGTATTGAATTGATTTATTTTAATGAATTTGTTCTTCTTGAATAATCTCTGATTAATTTATTTAAAATATACTGTCAGTAAAACAACAAAGATCTATTTATTCAATTCAACCGAATAATTTTCGCAAAATAAATATTTATAGTCGTGAAAAAGGAAAGCTAAACATTTAAACGCTGTAGCTTTAATGACCGCGACACAGATGCCATTAAAAACAAAATAAAAGTTAAAAAGAAACAAAGGCAACAAAAAAATGCAAATATTTTTTGTCGTAAAACGAAACTCTTCATTTTTATTTCAAAATAATGGCCGTGATTTGCATGAATGCTCTTTTCAACATATTCAGCCATTACTAACAACAGTTTCTTTGTGAATGTCTTCGAGAAAAACAAAATGATAATTTAAAGTCTCCAAAACTGTAAACGTTTTATTGTAGTAGTACTGTAGTAGATGATGATTTCTTGTAAATAGTATGCATAATTAACAGTATTATTGTAATTGAGGTAGTTTCGAATATGAAATAATCTAAAATAAACTCGCCTAAGAGTGAATTGCTTGGGTATTTCAAAGACTGCATTGCCTTTCGGAATATAGGAAATGCGCATGTAGCGTGAAAAGTTGAACTAAAAATAAGGGTCCTGAAGAAACGTATGGATGAATTCATATATTGTTATCTCGCCACTCAGAGGTAGGACAGTGAAACATATAACTTTACCAGGAAAACTCAATAAGTAATGGTAAAGATATTAATGTCATTGTAAAAAATGGAAGTAAAGTTGACACAGCATTTATTATATCTAACATAGTTTTGAGTAGTCTCTACAGTATAGCCCTTATAGTTAGGAACCACGCCCTTTCCCTAGTCTACAGTGAACTGCAGAATTTGACCAGTCTAGTTTACAGTTAGCAATTATACAAGTTTAAAGTAATAATCCCATGAACGATACGAAAAATGGAAAAATTGTGTGTGTAAGTCACTTTCTCAAAATTAATTTAGCTCTGTTTAATTGTAATTAACCCTTCTCTTATGTCTCTGATTTCAGCAAGGTAGCAAACACTGATCAATGTCTACTAATTTAAACGTTGTTCATGTCTTTATATTGTAACTAGAATACGCGGCTCATAGAAAAATTTACCCTGAATCTCAGACGGCATAAGAAGTAGGAATATAAGGTGTATAACAATTATAACTCAAGAAAATATATATACAAAGAATGTTTATTAACAATGCTTTTTAACAAAAATCAGATTTCAAAATGACATATTCACAAGTTAGTTTATACAGTGTGTCCAAGAAAAGGATGGGAATCTTGGAAAAGGTAAAAGATACAGGATCGGTTAAATAAGATGAAAGTTGGTTATTTATAGGACCTTTTTGTTGGCGTTTGCAAAATCTAGATATCTTGGATAGTTTTAGAGATATTTAAAAAGAAAGTAGATTTTTCGATTTTGTTATTATTTTTCTTTTTATTTATTTGAAGAGATATCGGAAAACTAAAACAACTTTTTCATTGCCACTTTTTGTTCTCTATTAAAATATGCTAACAACATTCCTGTACAACGTTTCGATTTTGAGTAACCATCATCAACCTCATTTTTTTAAATAGGCGGAAAAACAATTAAAAATTGTTTTGGATAGCTCTTGTTGTCACGATTCTAATGATGTAAACATGATAGGGTTATTTTGATATCTTATGCTACAAATTAATGCATTCTGTAGTACCCTTGCCTGCACGATCACCTGATCTAACACCGTTAGATTTCTTTCCTTTGAGGTTATGTCAAGAATCATGTGCTCAACCAAAATTTTGAAGATGAACAGCAATTATTACAGTTGGTCACAGCAGCGTTTAACACAAAAAAGTCAAAACCAAAATAACTTTCGTTTTAGCATATTTTCTGACAACTCGAATAACTGACGACTGACTAAACTTAACTTAGACGGCCAATTCACGACTAGAAGCACCTTCCTTATGATGAAAAATAATTTTTCATTGCTTTTGATCTGATATTATTGTTTGTTATTTCTGAATCACCATTTTGCTAATTAATAAATCGAATGAATTTTAAAACGAAACAAGAAAGAGAAAAAAGGAGACAAATAAGAAAAAGGGCCAAAGAAGAAAGGGAAAATGGAAAGCGAGTTGGCTACAACAAAATAACGATAAACGACATCGTATGGAAGTGGAATAAAGCCAGGGATAGGCTAGCACGAGTAGATCCAAAAAACTAAAACAACAGGGTATAATAAATTACACGATAGACGACGAAGCAAAGCAAAAGGATGTGAATGGAAAAACGAAAATAAAATGTGGGGGTGATCATAAAATAGAAAATAACATAAAAATGAAAGGATGGAACATTGCAACATGGAATACAAGAAGACTAAATGGAAAAGAGAAAGAGTTAATACAAGAATTTGAAGAAAGAGATATAAAGACATTAGCTCTCACAGAAAAAAAAAGACGGGGAACAAAGATATAGAAGTAGAAAACGGACATATAATGATTCTTAGTGGAGTAAAACCCGAAAATAGAACTCAAGCTGCAGTGGGATGTATAGTGGAATAGAATATGAGGAAATACTTAAAGAAATGGGATTCTATCTCGGAAACAATTTTAGGACTAGAGTTCGAGATAGAAGGAGATAGGAATGTGTATATTATGGTTCTGTATGGCCCTGACGAGAATGAAAGAGTAAAAATTAAGGATACATTCTGGGAAACTGATTCAAATACAACAGAAAATTAAATAATCGTTATGGGTGACCTATAGGGAGATTTGGGCAGAAAGACCAAGAGGCAGGTGAAACAGTAGGGGTCCGAGGTGAAAATATCAGAAACAACAATAGGAAGAGAATATTAAACTTCTGTATTCAAAATAATCTGATAGTTACAAAACTCCTTTTACAAGCAAAAGGAAATCCATAAATACACCAGAGTAGTAACTAGCCAAAATGAGAAATCAATTATTGATTATATATATTAATAAATAGTGAAAATAGAAGAAACATGTAAGAGTTAGAAGAAGTGCAGAAGTAAATAGTGACCACTTCTTGCTCATGGCTGAAACAAACATATGAAAACATAGTTCAAGAAAACATGGTAAGAAAGAAAGAAAAGATTTGTCGTACAAGGGTCCTGCAAAAAAAGCAATAAAATCATATAAACTAGCAGAAGAACAAATAGCACAACAATTCACTCTAAAAGCTGAGGCAATGTTTGATGAATGTAACATAGAAGAGTTGGGCATACAACAGATGTCGGATTATTTTAAAGATATAGTCAGAGAAAGTGCAAAACTGGTTTATGGTGTGAGAATGATAAATAAGAATAGAAAAGAAGCGCCTTGGTAGAACAAAGAAATTAAAAAAGAAGTCAAGATGAAGAAAGAGAAATACTAATAGCAGATATAACGAATACAAAGAGCAGAGAAATATGATAAAAGAAAGCAGAGAAAAAATTTTGGGAGGACTTTAAAGAGAAGATGGAAGAAGATTACCATAGTAACCAGAAATTATCTTACAAGGTACTAAAAAATGCAAAAACTGGAAAGCAACAACCAAAACTGAAACAGTTGAAAAACAAAAATAGAGTAATAGATATGGACGGTGATAAAACCATGGAGATATGGAAACAGTATTTCCAAGAGCTTCTACGAAATGAAATGGATAGCAGTACAAGACATAAAACAAGGAATAAGAATAGAGCTAAAGGAAGTAACAGAAGCAATAAAGATGTTAAAGAAAATAAAATCAGCCGTACATGACCAAATTACGGCAGAAATGCTAAAACACTTAGGGGGAAAGGGACTTATTACTGAGATTTTTAACAAAACATGAAACAAAAGCGAAATACCAAAGGACAATTGGCATCTTGATACCAGTATATAAAAATGGGGATAAGACAGATTTTAAAAATTACAGAGGCATTACCCTACTGAGTATTTTGTCTAAAGTATATGAAAGAATTTTAGAAGGGAGGTTAAAGAAGGAGATTGAGGCACAGATAGAAGAACCCCAAAGTGGATTCAGAAAAGATAGAGGAATCTAAGACTACATATTTACCATCAAACAAATAATAGAAAGAACGGAAAGATCAAGTAGAAAAACTTACATGGCCTTTATAAACCTGGAAAAGGCATTCGATATAATAAAGAGGAACATAGTCAAGGAAAGTTTAGTAAGAGGAAATGTAAGTAATAAACTAAAAATGGCAGTAATGAGTTTGTATAAAAATACCAGAAATTACGTAAGAACAGACAACCGACAATCAGAGGAATTTTTGGTAAGGAAGGCCTTACCAGAATGGAGAGAAGTCTGTGCATTTGCCGCCGATATTGTAATATTTGCCAATACGGAAATCAACTTTAGGAAAAATTTACAGATATGGAATGAGGCATTCCAAAAGAGAAACTTGAAGATAAATGAAAATAAAACAAAAATTATGGTGATAGGAACAGATCATAAGGGAGTCAACATAGAGTTAAATGGCATAAAACTAGAGCAGGTCAATACATTTAAATACCTAGGAGTACAAATAAATAATAGAGGAAGTCAAGAAGCAGAAATTACAGCTAAAATTGAGAAGGCAGCAAGGATGTATCACTCAGTTAGAAACAAATATGTAAGGAAGAAAGGACTATCTAGGAAGACAAAAATGAGTGTCTACAAAACTGACGTTTGGGTGTGAAAGCTGGAACCTTACAAACAAGCAGGCAAGCAAAGTGCAGACCATGGAAATGAAATATCTACCAGCAATATTAGAAATAACGAGATTAGACAGAGTGAGGAATGACAATGTGAGGGAAGAATTAAAAGCAGAAGCAGTTCTCTAAAGAATGGGAAAAGCACAGTTGAGTTGGTTCGGACATATGGTTCGAATGAACAACAGAATAGTCAAAATAGTCTAGGAAGCTAGAGTACCAGAAAAGAAAAAAACGAGGAAGACCAGCAAAAACGTGGGAGGACAACACTGAGAAAACTTTTAAGAAAGAGGAGGCTAAGGTACTCGCACGTGACAAGAAGAAGTGAAGAAAGTTTGTACG
This sequence comes from Ignelater luminosus, assembly GCA_011009095.1. Taxonomy (NCBI): domain Eukaryota; kingdom Metazoa; phylum Arthropoda; class Insecta; order Coleoptera; family Elateridae; genus Ignelater; species Ignelater luminosus. Next base: position 14,508 of record VTPC01001096.1, read on the forward strand.
CGGAAAGTAAACATGGTGGAAGTATAAGTGTTTAAGTGAAAAACTTTTTTTTCCTAAGGACTTTGTAGAAGATACTGAGCAGAGACATTGTTAATGCAATACTAACTGTCAGGTAATTGCAGATAATTTGGAAAGATATGCAAAAAGTGCGTCTTACTTTTAAAATCTATATGGACGATGCAGAACTTTCTCAGCTCATTTCGCTGTAGACGTCAGCACTAGTTAGGTCGTTATGAAAAGCTTGCAAACGCCCAATTCAAGAAAGAATAACAAAGATCTAGATAGATCTGACGAGGGCCACCTTTAATGAGGCCAAACTAGAAAAATTACTACAAAAAGATTAGGAAACAAAAACCTATTAAAACAACTGTTTTGCATCTTCAGAGAAGCAGTGTTTCACAGATGAACTAATAACGCTGATGCTCCATGAAAGAAAAAGGTTTTTTCAACACTCTTTTATAGTATAAGATGGGATGAAATACAAACGAACTGTACAATGAGAAGCCCTTGCGCGCATAAAATTTTCAAACTGGCTAACACTTTTATCACCATAAAGGATGGGTGCAAAATGTACACATCCCATAGTTCAAGCACTACATCCCCACTCAAAAAGCTTTCGAAATAGGAAGAAAAGATTTCCTTTCTCTCAACAGTGGGAATGGACTAACCACTCAGAGTTTCATATAAAAATAAATTCCTGAACGAAAATCCAACCTATTAGTACAGCATTTAAGCACAAATAAAATCAAAAAAGCCTTGGAGAGTTTTTCTTAAGGCATCTTTTTTTTTCTATACTTTATTCACAAAAGAAGTAAAAAATTCTATAGAAAATAAAAAAAAATTAATTAACTGGTAAAGCCTGATATTGTCACTGAAATTAAATTTTTTGGCATAGCAAAAAATGGCGTATAAAGGTACGATGTTGAAATCTTCAAAGAGAAAACTTATAACAGTAATTTTGAAAAGTGTAAATGAAAATTTTCTTTCTTAAAAAACAATTATTGACGTTGAGGCTAATTCTAATTTTAGATATTATAAGAAATTTTTCTAAGAGTTGTTAACTAATAAATTTAATCAAACTGATGGTTTTAAAATTATGTTTATCTAATAGTAAAAGATGACTATTTCTAGGTTTTAGATTTATAAGAAGAAACTTTTATAATGTAAACTTGTAATTTAAGGTCAACAGTCCGTTACATAATTATTATGTCCTTGCTAAAACTCGAATTTCAATGCAAAATGCATATTTTCGCATTTTTTGCATATTTTAATGCAACGTGCGTATTTGTTTGTATCTTTCTATAACTTTTACGGCATACGGTAAGAAAGGTTGTTCAATATAGCCAAAACTTGGGGCCCCTTCGAACCTGATCTCAAATGTGCTGTTTGAAAGAGCTTAGTAATATTTTCCCCCTCAAAGATCCTGAAATATAACATTGTTGTTATCACGTATCGCCATAAGGACATTGCATACATTACTGTTACTTCGATTAATGATGTTTGATAGAAACATATCTATCTGCAATGCGATACCATCAAGATGCCTAGATGTATAGATGTATAGATACTTTCTTCAGACGACGCATTCTACGCGGCAAAAGGCTCTTTAAGTACACAGACTTGGAAAAACAAAGAAATTACAAAA
>VTPC01001097.1:0-32956 GCA_011009095.1 Ignelater luminosus
GAGTCGGGAAGCAGGACAAGTCTGAGACCCCTGAAACTAAACTTGACGCGGCCAAAAAACCCGGCCTGAACAGCCCGACAGGGCCGGGAAACCTGACAGGTTCAAAACCCCTGAACGATTCGATAGGCCCAAACGACCCGACAGGGCCGGGCCGTCTGACAGGTCCGGGAAGCCTGACAGGTCCGGAAAACCTGACAGGTCTGAGAAGCCTGACACGTCCGAGATTCCTGAAATTAAACTTGACTCGGCCGAAAAAACAACCCTGGTGACCTTTTTATCAACCGGAAAAGCCCGAGAAGCCTAAACAGCCCAACAGGGCCTGAAAACCTGACAGGTTTGAGACCCCTAAACGACTAGACATGCCCGAACGGCCCAACAGGTTCGCAAAGCCTTACAGATCCGAGACCCCTAAAACTAAATTTGACGGAGTCGAAGAAAAATCCAGTAACTTTATCGTACAAACCAGGGTGGGTTTTATTTTTATACTGAACCGAAGCGGAGTAGTTTCGTACTGCACCGTAGAGGCCTACACTGGACTAGTTTTTGGTCGGGACTTTGCGCAGCGCGGTAGAAAGCTCGGGTTTAGGTCGAGCTACGCCTCAGTTAAAAATGCATCGAGCTTTTCAGGCATTTTTCACACCATTTTAACTTCTTTGGGCTTTCAAACCGATCACGAATTTACTGGGTTTCTTGCGGGCCGCATCAAGTTTATCCCAACTTGAGCCGGACCAGGAAATTTCGGTCCATCCAATGCTCTATGCTCAACAGCGTTTTATATCGCAGGAATTGGGAAACATTATAAGAGATGCTTGTGTCATAATTCTTGATCACTTTACACAATGAGTACTGCAGCAAGATTTAGTAAAGCTCAAAAGCGGAAAGCAACACCCAGAGGAAAGTGCAGTTGGGTAGTCACTCGTTTAAATGGGCGCAGCTGAACATATCACATATTTAGTAATAATGACTGTCTTGCTCCTTTGTAGTACAGCGAATGAAGAAAAAGCTCGTATTTGACTCAAAGACAGGGATGAACAGACGTGGCCCTCAGGGGCTTAAATTGGTTCCGATAAAGGCAAATCTATCAACAGAACTAACTTTAGAATGGAAATCTAAACAAAATAATTTGGTTCTCATACAAGCTGTAAAATATACGAACAAGTTTTTTTGTTATACGAGCCAATTTGGTCAGACATGCAGACTACTTCACAATTCCCCCGGATTTGTTGCAAGGTTGCTGTCAAACCCATCCTATGCATCCTATCTCTTCCCTTGACCACGTGCAACATTCACTTTTTCCAAACAATGAGACTCCAGTTAGGCCGACAAGATAAAAGCCTACAGTGGCTTCAATTATGATTTTGACTTGACTTAGACCAATTTGGTGCCGGATATCCATCTATGCTAATTTTCTTTTTGATATTGCTAACTTCAATAATAGACAAAGCATTTGTTATTTCTTTTTCAAGTTCAAGCTTTTAATCCCTGCTGATTTGATAATGAGCACTGAGTGACCACTTCGCGCCCGCATTATGATTGATCACCGAGCGTCGGAATGCCGCAGCAGTAAAACCCTGTCCAATGCTTGTTAATTTACGTTTGTTTACGTAACAACTCAGACATGCCCTAAACAGATGTTTCAAATTCAGATGTTCAAATTGATCCTTCTTTTCGAAAATTTGCAAAACGGAAGAAAGCAAAAACATCTGGGATAAACGTTGTTTCTTTGTCAAAAACTAAGGTGCTCAAGCGAGAACAATCTGTTTTAATGTCAAACCTTGCGCATTCGATTTGATTTAGGTAATTCTGTACCAAAAAGTAGATAGTCTAAGTGAAAAAGATGTACTCAAAATCGTTAGGAATTAAGGTAGCTGATCGGAGAAATCCAAGCTACTTTCATGAGAATCTGATCTGTATGAAGTTGTTGAAAATGAATATTAGCCTCTCTTTTATCAGAAATCCGGAAGCCCCGGTTTTAGAAGGAATGCAGTTTTCTCTTTTTCAAAAATCTCATATCCCAAAGAGAACAGATTGTTGTATCAGTGAATCATGAGCACACTCAGAATGAGTACAGTGCTCCCTATACTGAAAAACTGAACAATTGAACAAAGCAAAATGCCTTTTTATAATCAATCTACGAGTTTAAAAATATTGACAGTCGAAGAACCTTCTTTTTTGGGAAAGTCTGGAAGATTTCCTATCATCACTCCATGGGCTGGTAGCAGCTTACAATCCATATGATTTTTTTTTATTAAATGTCAAGAAGCCCAGGCAGAACTGAGAAAGATGAGTATTCATGAGGACAGGATTTTTAGCTGTTTGTCTATCGAAAACTGCAAGAAGGATAATTTGTATCATCAAACCATAAGCGGTAGTTCAAAGCAAGATGCTAGCAAAAGGACTAATCTTGACGATTATTGGATTGGGCATGTTTTGGAATAGATTTAGCTTCTTATTCAAACAAAAATTATTTTTTTGGTTTAGAAAAATAGATTGATCGCAGTTGATTTAGTTGTTGAAACCTTCAAGTGATCTCAGTAGTTCAGCCGTGAACTGTCATTAATTAAAAGTTTTTTCTAAGAATTGGAAAGCTCAAAATATCGAAAACAAAAAGTATGTGTCTAGTTTCATTCTTTCCAAAGGTAAATCGAGATCTCAATCTATAAAAATAAATTATAGTTATGATCAACTCATAAACTTTGAGATTGTTGAGAAGGGATGCTATCACAGACTGAATAGTTTTGGCTGTTTATATTGTTTGTGGGAGCACTAAGAAAAAAAATTGTTGTTAACACAATAATTTTATAAAGTTTGTGAGTAACGAATTTACTTCGTAAAGCCTCGTTGGGATGATTGATTGTTTTCCCACCAATGAACATAATATTTGATTAAATAAAATGAATATTAAAAGTAAGAATCACCCATGCCCGACAAAGTAGTTGTTCTTTATGTAAATTCAAGTCAAAATATTGTGCTTTCCTATTGTAATAAAGCGTCAACAAAATAGGCAATATAATTCAAGTGCGCATCGAGCGTATAGAAAAAGGTCCGTTTTCTAGATTAACCCGCTGCTTTACCAACTGTACGCGTACCAAATGGAGCACTTTTAATTTGCATAAACAGCATGGTGTTGATTCTTCTGTTACTTTCAGGAAGAACTTCCAAGACCACCTTTGTGTGAATTAGAATAAGCAATAAACATCTTAATTCCGACGAAATAGAATAGAAACGAGTTCTCAAGCCAAAATCTGTTGCGGTTTTTTATATAACACCGTCCGAAATCGTGAAAAAATCCAAGAACGTTTTATTTTTGCTTGTCAACAAATGTTATCAAATTTCGGAAGTGCCAAAGTACAGTTATAACAAATTACTGAAAAAGTATAAATCTCTGTATTAGTGTATTGGTTTGGGTTCTTGAAAAAAAAAAGAAACTTGAAAACATAAATTTATGTTGAAACATGGACTACACACCCAATTTGTGTTTTCTTCTTTTTGGTTGAATTTAAAAATAGTCCATACATATAATAGGATACAGATATAGAGTGTTTTGAAGATTTCTAGATTAAAAAAATAATTCCTGCTTAGTAACAAATAAAGTGTAACTTCAAAGATTCACATTTATTCACATATCAGAAGATGTATATTCAATAAATAATATTGCCGGAGACAGGGTGTCCATTCCGGTTAAAAAATTGACGTTTGACCCTAACGAGTAATATCTCTTGCAGACGGATCCCGTTGACCCTTAACGTATAAAACAAACAAGAATAAATACGATTATAAAAGGCCTCTGTTTATAAAATATAAATGCACTATTTTTAGAAGAATTTTTACGTAACATCAAATTCTAAACTATCTAGGAATTTTTTTTCAAAAATTGTTATTTTTTCGAAAACATCAAAATTGATAATTTCAGAAAAACATTACTGGGAAGATCAGGATGATTTAATGTTTCTCATTATGGGCGTATTGCATGTAGCGATTACAATGTATCGGTTATTGCGATTAAAACGTTTTATACAGATACTATTTTTTTAGTGAGTGAGTTATTGCCATCTTTTTGGCAAGTGACATTGCTTTTCAAATAAAAAAATCGAAAAATAATCTCTTTTTTATATTTTTAAATGCTGCTATAATTTTCCGGTTGAAGGCTCTTCTTTTTTATTTATTTGTTTGACTTTTTTCAAAAATAAAACGGAAAAACGTAGTTTTCAAGTTTGATATATTTCCAATAATCTAATTGAGGAAGATTCTTTAGGAAATATCTAGTAGATGATAATGGGAGAATCCCAAGGTTAGTTGTGCAAAAACGTAGTAGTAATTGTTTGATTATGATTTTCTTAGAATTAAGTGCAAGGATCTTGTTTGACAGCATGAGATAAGTAAATTGAATAGTTGGGTTTTTTTTTAGATATATAACAATCTTTCGCCGAGTAATTGTTACGATGGCAATTAAAACACATTTAGATAAAATTGAAAATTATTGCATACCTTCACAAAATATATTTCGTTGTAGGCTATCTTCAAATCTTCAAAATCTATCATGATCACTTTAGTTTTTAATAACAATTCATTGTTATCAATTGCAACAACACAACACTAAAACTCTTCTTAACAAATATTTTCTCTCGAATAATAAATAACAAAATTAATAATTAATTTAACAACACGCACCAAGCTTTAAAGATTGAAACTTCTTCAAAAGTCAAACAATAAATGAAATAATTTAATTTCGAAAACAGAAATTATAAGTTATCAGGATTAATTTTGAAAAATTTCACGTGAAACTAATGTGTAGATTATGCATGCAACATTTTCCAAGCAATGCGCGACAATACCGCGAAGTCTTACGGAAATTATGTTCCGTGAAGTCAATATTGTATCCATCATCTTTACAAAAATCAAAATTTCTCAAATTATATAATTTTTGGAATTCACAAACGTTTTTTAAAAGATTTATCTGTACTTATCGTCACATTTATGTAACATTCTTGATAAAGCAAAATGTTTTATAAACATTCAGATAGTAAAAATTGAAATTGTCATGCAATTCGCGGTTTTTATCATGTAAAATTTGTTTGGTGCTCTCGGAAATGATTTTTTAGGATCTTTCTTTGTTTTTACCATTTCTTAAATTCTTGAGATATTTAATTTTTAATTTGATAACTAAATGTAATAAGAAGAATGCTTCCTACTCAAATTACTTTTGAAATACAAAATTTAATGTGTTTGGATACTTTCAAGGCCCTTGCGGGCAGTTTGTGTCTATTAATAAAAAAATAAAATTCACCAGGCCACTATAATAGGATAAAAAGATTTTCATGGTCGTTAATTCTTGACGACAGAATGAATGACACATTTTCAGATTTTTGTCGTACCAACTCAAAATTAACTCTGACCTCGGAAATCTTTTTTTGCCAAGAACCTGACCTTCAAAACGTTCACTCTTCTTGGAATTTAATCAAGTCTCAAATCCTTGAAAGCAGAATTTCCAAAAGTTCCAATCATCGCGAAAACGCCCAAACAAAAATCTCAATAATTAAGTAAATCAAGAAATCTTTTTTGATTTTCAGTCTGATGCAATTGAACATTCTTTTTGTGATCCTTTCAAGTTCAAACGACCAACTATATCTTGCTCTAGAAGGAATTCTGTTCAGAAGCTTTGAATTTTGAGCAGGTTGAGCATTTTAGCCGTTAGTCAAGCTCCGTTTTTGAGAAAATATCAGACTAAGCACATTGTAATTATGATAAAATTCAGAGATTTTGGCAAGTTTTTGCTCAGTTTATCGCAGAGATACTTTTACATCGAACCTAACCTAACAGGCAATGCCATCTTAATTATTAAAATGTCTCAAGGTGTATTATGTGTAAAAAACTCCAATTATCTTCTTATAGTTTTCCTTATTTGCTTTTTTAATACACAAAAACCATGCGATCAAATAAGAAAAAAATCGAATAGCCCACAGGCCCAACTATTTGGCCAAGAGCTCAATTTAGTCTGCTTGTCGATTTCAATTTTAGACAAACGCTGATGCACAACTGAAAACTCAGCAGACTCAACAGTTGAGTAAAATTCTAATGACACCAATGGCTACATCAAATTCTTGTCTATTGACGACATTGATATTTATGGAGCGATAGATAACAGTAGCAATAGTCAGTTTTTCTGCTGAGTGCGCCCATTATTATTTTGCTTGTGATTATAGCGGCGGCAAGATTCGTTAACCACTGGGCATAATGCATATATTTTCTTTTTATTAATTAGGTACTTTTGTTAAGTAATATTTAATAACAAACAAAAGCACATTGCAGATTATGATCCTAACCAGACTTTCTGAGTCCGACACAATTAATATTCGCTTTTGACATGCAAAGCTCAATCTAGCAGCCTGCTCCCCAAGATTATGACATTCAAGCCCTGAGCACCAGAGAACTTGTAGAGAAAGTGGCCCTGCTAACAAGTTTGGTAATTTATATTTAAAAGACATAAGACAGTTGACACAATCAAAACGATCTTCTCATAGCTCTCAATAAGTCAGGAACTTGAAACTCTGACATCCTTAACGAATTTTGCTTTACGAAAACATCCTTTAAAAACAGTGGAACTGTCAAATTGGAAATGCCAGAAATTTACGTTTCAATTATGAATGTTTGGTGTGAACTAGTCAAGAAAGCACCAAATAATGTTAACTTCCAGCCTTACTTGATTTGACCTTATCCGATTTTTTACAGGATTTAATTATGAAGGACGCAACTTGCAAAAACAAGATGGAATGATTTTTAAAAATTGATGCGGCAAACACAGGAACAAATCATGATCTTGTATTAGCAAAAATAAGTCATAACGTACACCATAGCAAACAAAAACGAACAATCAAGATTGAAAAACTTAACATAAAATCGTTTTTGGGCGAAACAACAAGAAATCTATACCAAAATAGATTGACACACAAAAATAACTTTAACAAGATTCAGAAACGGGATAATATTGACATAGCTTGGGAAAAACTCCGAGCTACGGAAGAAGCGGTAGGAAAAAAGAAAAGCAAAGTTGGAGGAAAACAAAACAAACCCTGATGGTTCTGTCAGGAAGTAAAAGACAGCAGAAGAAAAGAAAAAAAGCATATCGTAAATACCAAAGTAAAACTATCACATACGATAGTTACAAACTAAGGGTGACAGTTTGAGGCCCATCTCATCATGCACAAGATAATCACCGAAACTGAAGCTACTGGCAAAGGATATCAAATGGGATCAGAAGGAGTCAAGATTGTTTGCTACGTTGACGATGCGATTTTAATATCAGATGAATAAAATGATTTGCAAAGAATGTTATATAAATTTGAACTAACTGCAAAAAAGTTCAATATGATCATTTCTGTACAGAAAACAGAATCTCCCACCATTTTAAAAGAACCCCAACGATGTAAACTGTCCATATATAACCACCTTGTTAACCAAGTAATGAAATTTAGCTACCTTGAAGTAAACATCACAAGTAACAGAAACATAAGGGAAGGGGTGAAAGATCAAACCACCAAAGCGGCCCTAATATCTGGTTTCTTAGAGACATAATTCGGAGAAACAAATATATAACAACCAAATGCAAAATTAAAATTTACAAAAGTGTTAGACCAATAATGACGTACGTGGCGGAAACCCGAGCAGAGACTGCAGCGACAAAACGTTTTCTAAGAGCAACCGAAATGAAGACGCTCCGATCAATCACCGTCTACACCCTACTATTGTAGGAAATAAGACAGATATGTGAAGTTGGGGATATAGTAAGATGGGTGAGAAATAGAAGGGAATGGAGAGACCACGTAGAGAAATTGACGGACGACGGAATAGCTAAAATCGTCAAGAACAAAAGAGCGAAACATCCAAAGTGATGGCTTGAGTGCTGGACATTGGCATCTCAAGAATAAAAAATGAAGGCTATAAACTGCAAACTAACAGGACCGAGCCCTACAAAAAGTGGAAGAAGAGGATGCGTTTCTAAATACAAGATAATGACTTCTTTCTCTGGATAGTTTCTCCCGAAGGCGATCAGCAACAATCCCATTCGCGAATGGTCTTAAATGTATTTCATCAGAAAATTTGTATTGGGCAGAATTTAAAAAAATGTCGACATACCTTACTTTCCTTTTTATATAATATTTCCAAGGCAGTTTAAATTATGTTCATGCATTTGGTACAAATTTGCATCTACAGCAATTAAGTGAAAAACGGAATTTACTGAATACAGTTTTTTGGACAATCCGTAACACTACGCCGATAGTATAAAATTGTAAAGTTGCAAATCGAATTTAGAGACTTACAGATATAGGTAGTCATAATGTCGTTGAATGTCTAAATATTATGGGGAAAACACTGGAAATTCACTCTTAAACACCCGTTGACACTAAACAACCAACAGATTATTAGGCCGAAATTACGAAAATTACATCATGCCGTTCGAAACGCAAAGAATTATTTAGATGGTTAGTAACTCTAAGTTGATTGTACAAAGGCAAAGGTTTGTCTTTGTTTGCGCAAGCATTGTCCCTAATATCTGCAGACTATGATAACTTAAGATTCCGATTCCGAGTTAAATTGCACAAAAGAGCGCATCGATTTTATTCTGATTCTTATGTATGTTCTACAGAAAAATCAGCAAAATGGCAGATCGATAAAAAGTGAATAATTGCATCGTACAAATCGTACAAAAACTAAGTACATACAGAATTTACAAGATTGTAAACTTGCAAATCAAATTTCGAGACTTACAGATGCGGATGGTCATAATGTCGTTGAATGTCTAAATTATTCTCGGAAAAACACTGGAAATTCACCTTTAAACACTCGTAGGAACTAAATAGCCAATGGATTAAGAGCTCGGAATTACGAATTGCGTCACGCCATTCGAAACGAAAAGAACTCTTTAGATAGTTAGTAGCGCTATGCTGATTGTACAAAAAATACGATTCGAGTACACAAAATCGTAAAGACCATAATATCTTCAGATCATGATGACTTAAGATTTTGATTCCGAGTTAAATAGCACGAAGAAACGCATTGATTTTATTGATTTTTGTGTACATTCTTCAGAAAAATCAACAGAGAGTGAATAATTGTGTGAGCTGTTTTACATTAAGATTCCTAACAAAATTCTGAATGTGCGAATCTTTAAATTTGGCAGTGTATACGGGTGAAATTAGGGCAATAGCAAACATAACTTTAGTTGCATGACAAGAGCCCTAATTTAGGCACAAAAGGTAAATCTTTCAAATAGGCACTGTATGTTTTGCAATAAAGATCTAAAAAAATGTGGAATTTTTAAGAAAGACGAAATGAAACGGATCTTCCTAATAAATAAGAATAAAAGCAATTTATTATTGTTATTTTACATCGCAAGCGATTGTAGATCGCATATCAATTGAAAATTGTAACTTGGTCTTTGAAGACCATCAAGTAATTCTTGTAAGAGATTACTTGTAGTAGCTTAGTTTCTCATTTTTTCCAAAACAAAAATTTCAACAGATTCAGGCGAAAGATCGATTTTTCGAACTTTATGTGCCATCTTCATTGCCGCCTACTCTTTGAGATGTTAGGTTAGCGTGAAGCATCAAACGCATTCATTTTCATTCTTTACCTTAAAACTCAAAGCTCAACTTGTTCATGTATGCATTTCTTCAATCTGAGTAACACTTTATGTTAGCCACTCAATAAAACTAATTAATTCTAACTTAACCTGCTTAGGTGGGAATAATTTTGTCTTTGTCAGTTTTAAAAACAGGTCACAAGTAACCTTACAAATTCAACTTCTACCAGAAAAGGTTACTATCACGTCTTGCAATTTAAAACTAAATTGCTATAAGTTGAGATTCTTCTACGCCTTGAATTCGTAATTTCGCACTAATAAAATCTGTTGGTTATTTGGTATCTACGAGTGTTTAGAGTAGATTCTCAGCGTCTCATTCTGGATTCTCAGCGTCTCACTCTGGATTCTCAGCGTTCTCAGAATATTCGACAGCTCTGTAACCAGGAGGGCTTGGAACGCTCTGAAAGTATTCCTGCTGACTCTCGCTCTGAAATTTACTTCTGGCTACAGGCTTGATATTCAGACATTTATTAACATTATGACCTGTGAATCCCCAAATTTCAATTTTACAATTTTGTGCATTGTAAACGTACTTTTTAGTCAGAGCAGCGCTATGGATTATCTAATGGTTTTTCTAGTTTTCGAAACTAATAATTCAGCGTCGAGTGTTTCGACTAGATTTTCAGGATATTCAAACATTTCATTCATTCTAACTACGGTAATTCATAATCTAACTCGACATCTTTCTATGAGTTTCCTTCCTGAAACGTAAATGTAAAATTTTCTACTGACAACTGTGGGAAGACACAAGGATTTTTGTACCATCAGGAGAAATAGTTCATCGTAAGTCGAAATCTGTAACGGTTGTTACGGAAAAGCTTCATGAAAGAGAAAGCATTCCTACATTTTCTGATGAAAATAACAAAACGAATTGAAAAATAAAAATAAAAAGATGCCCGGCGAGTTTCAAAATCGAATATTATTCAATTTACTTTTTGTTAACGACTTGTTGTTTCCATTTTTCATTGAAATTGCCGTACCTAAAGAAAATTTCATTAACAAGGTCAAAATAACTGTGATATTCTTTTATTATATTTCCAAACTAAATTCTGGGTGTAAGTTATTGCTTTGCTAAAATTAGACTGTGAGGCAAAGCCTAATAAAAATGGCGCCTTTCGAAATGTTACAATTCTGTATGCTTCTAATTCAATTTTAGACGTTTTGAGTGATGATTTCACTTATTTGTGATGAAATTACAACCAAGTTGTACCTGAACTTCTTGATCCATCTTAGCGTCGGAAGTCATACTGGCGTACTCGCGAATAACAATTCAATTAAATACAGAAAATTAATCAGATGAAATTTCCAGTCGATTTCAATATCTAATTGGAACAATTCGAGAAGATCGATCACGACTTGATCCAATAAGTAAACATATGAAAACATTTTCCAAATGAAGGAATAATAATAATAATAATAATAAATTTTCAATTTTAACTTCTTTTATATTCAAAAATTAAAAAATCAATGGATTTTATATAAAGGTAAATATCGCTTGAAGTTATTTTAAAATAAAAGCACATAGTTTGAAGCTCGAGAAATTGCAATTGAAGAAGTAGCAGCAGCAGCAAATTCTTTTCATCATTGAAAAAATGACCAAGTAAATCAAAAAGAAATAGTTTTTATATTGTTTGGACTGAACATTTAAAAAATATTTCTATATAAGCAGCAGCAAACTGAAAGTCTAGACGACTATTTTTCGTGAAGTGTATATGATGAATCACTTCTTAAATAATATCTATACTACGTGCCTATATAATATAGTGCCCACTCAAGTTACCTGGTTTGTAGAGCTAATACATTTGTCACGATGTTATGATTTTTGATTAAACACTGAACAACTTTAAAAAGATGAAATGCTTTGATAAATTGTATTTGAATACCTACACAAATAAAAAGACTTTTTTGCTCCTATTTTTTGCCTGATTAATGTTTATATATTTCATTATTCGTGTGCATTTTTAAAATGAAATTAAGAATTATTGATCATTCAATAATAAAACGAATTCCCGTCGGACAAACTTTTTAATGATCTTATTAACAGATTCCTCCAAACCGCCCTCATGTGGAAACCCCTTCCGAACAAAAACAAAAAGAGAAACGAAACCAAAAGGCAAAACTTACCCAATGCATCCCGGGCGTGCGAGTGTTGGCTTCCTCGAACACTCCCATCTGCAGTGACGGCAGGACCAGCACCAGGATACAGAGGTGCTAAGACCTGATGATGATTGCGGCCGACGGATCCAAAACGCAATGCAAAAAAGAAGCACAAGATAATGTTACACAATCAAAACTTAAAATGATTTCTAGACAGTTTTTTTTTTGTTGAATTTCTTCTTAGTTTGTTTACATTAAAACATATCTTACTGCAATAAATATTCTTTTTGGCACCAAAACAGTATCACTATTTTACAGTTCACTTGAACGAGAGATGGAAGTTCAAGCTCGTGATAAGAACGAACAGAATAGGAGCAGCACTTGCATTTATTTTTATTTTTAAAAGATGAAAAAAGAATAATATCCGGTTAAATGTTCAACGTTTTGTAACCGTATATGTGTAGTAATGATAAAACGTATTCGGAATACCCATACATTGAGGTATACGTTTAAAATATAACCAGTCGTTCGACGTAGTGCAAATAAAATTTACAAATAATTGCAGAGCTTACAAATGTTTTATATATGTTAATTTATCCATAAATAATATCTGAATATCTTTCTGCACATGTCCCAAGATATTTTATTGAATATTACGTCTTTTTTTCCTTATACGATTTGCAAAACAGGTTTTCGGCATGAAATGTAAAATATCTACCAAAGACTTCTTAGGTAATACTTTTTGCCTCCAAGGTACGCATGGATCATCAAAAAAGGCCGTTTTGGCGAAACCACCGCGAATTTGAAAACTCTTCAAAAACTCAAAATTCCGTTTTGGTATTAATTACCGTAAGTTCTCCCCAACAAAACGAAACAATTGGAGCAAAATGTCTGTTTTTTTCTCTATCTGTATTAGCACACCACTTAGATTTTACACTTGTGATATTATTATCATCTACATAAACAAACGGACAAAAACACCGTGCACATGTAAATGTTTCATATTGAAGTTCGCGCGCATGGCACACGCACACACTCGCAACCGCGCAGTACGGCAGACCGTACAAGGCTGTAAGCGGCGCGCACTCAAAGGCGCAAGGTTCAAACGAAGCTCCTCCTATTCAGAGAGGGGCTTTACCCACGCCAGTTGTAGTGGCAGGATTGTGGAAAGGATTTATCTCTTTTATCAAAATGTGAATCGTATTATTATTATTTGTTGTTGGCATCCTTGCATATATATATATATATATATATTGTATGTCTGGGTATATTTTATACATATAAGTACGCCAAAGCTCAAAATCATTGGCAGCTTTAATGAAAAGTATTTTTTTCTGATTGGTTTTTCACAGTTTTACAGAAAAAATTTCATTTGCGGGGGGGATTCCTAAAAAATGGAAGACTCGAAGATTACCATTGAGTTGTGCAAAATTTCAAAGTTAAAACAATTTTAGCAATTTCTATTTGATTGAAATAATAGCAAAAATTGCCGAAATAAACCAAAAATTTGCCAGACAGTTATTAGTCTATTGTTTTTAAAAGCAGATGTTACTGTAATTGTTTTATTGTATTTCTTCATAATAACAAAAGAGCAACGTTCTCGCTTCTATATTTCAGAAATTTACAAATAGAAATTCTCTCAATGAACTGATAATTAATTAAATTCCAAGTATAGTCTAGTAAAGTTATAAATTTATACATTAAAGGGGAAATTCCTGTAGGTACTAAAAACGTTAGCCACTTGTCTTTGTTTATTATTATAATAGTCGAGGTTCGGCTATTTATTAATAAGATTTTATTGTTTCTGAATGAAAAGGGGCCCTTTGATGAGTTATTAATAAATTACGTTAGTAACTGTTTTATTATTATAGACATTGTGTGTTGTAATTTCTCAATAACTTAATTGGAATAAAGTAGGCATTGAAAAACAAAATTGGAATTTTATCTCCATTCGAGAACAGTTGACATGATTGCTTAGATTGTCATTATATAAATAATCCGTAAAATAAAGATTGTAGTTCGTAGAAAAATAATCTGGGACGTGTTTAATAACACAACAGAAAGATTATCTAAGGGAAAGAATAAACAAAAGTGTAAACTATGAGCTGTAAAATGATCCGTAGTCATTTGTTATTTTCAAGTCTAGCAGGAATTATTTACAGTTGAGTGGTCTTCAATATGAGTTAAGTAGACTACATTAGAACTTTAAAATCTTCATTGTATTGGTTTTTGGCAGTTGCAAGCTAACAAGCGTCTTCAATTGTTTCTGTTAAAAAGAAAACGCTGCGAGTTTGTTGATGCCTTCTTTTAATTTGTTTCCCAAGCGAGAATCATTGCTAAAAAATAAGTTAGTAGAAAACGCAGGCATGTTGATTAAGATTATATACATAAAAATAAAATCGCCAGTCGCTTGTTTTTGCAGTTATAGTGACACTGTACGTACTATAACATAAAAATTTTGTGTTCTAGAGGAAGTAATTTTTCATTTTACTCTATATTAATTGACTGGTGGAATTAGATCTGTTAGCGACAGTTTCGAAATTGTTATGCAAAAAGTTTCTGCAAATTATTAGTCGTTAGTTGTTTTTGTTGCAGCAAATGTTTCGATTTTGATTTGTTAATTCCTAGATAGATTGATGTTATAATTTGGGTTAAGTTCTAATAGAATAAAGATAAATTGTAGTTGTCATTTTTGATTTATGTAAAGATTTTTAATTAAATACTGTCGTTTGGTGTATTTACAAACTTGTTAAATTTGATAAATAAAATTTTATCGCTATTCGAAAAAAAAATCAAATTGAAAATCTCTACTGTACTACTTTAATATTGTTCATCTTTTATTGATTTTCTTAGATGATGCTTTTGTTGGTATGCTATACTTTTGAGTTTATATCAATAAGTGATCAAGGAAGACTCAAAGACTTACCAGTATTCAACGTGAAACTTTTAGATTCCTCTTTGAAAAACTTTTCCATGCTTTTGTTCATCAGAAACATCAGTTTTGCCATCGTCCTAATTCTGTTTGATTTGAGAAATGTTCTGGTTTTGAATCGCTTTTGATCTTCTTAATATTTGGCCCGATTACAATCCTATAATCCGTTCCACAACTAGTACTGCATATCGATTTACGAATAGGCTAATTTATCTAGTTACGTTAGGAATAACAATTACTGATGAATAAGTCACACATTTGCATCTATAACCTTGAATTATTATAATGCATATAAGCAGAAACCTACTTTGTATATTTCCATTGTTTTTTTTTGCGCATTTACGTACGTTAAGTACGTAACTTGTTTTATGTATTTTTACTATAAAGATCATCTCGGAAGATTTCTTAATAAAATAGCCTTTTAAATGAATAACAGTTACAATTATTAATATAACCCATTATTCCCTTGCGGGACAATGCAAAATACAAAGTTTTTTGTGTGTATGTCGAACTTATAATATGGATTTTATGTATTTTTTCCATTGTGGAATGGTCTTATTTGTTTCCTCCAAGACAGTTCTTCTCCATGATGCACGAGGTCTTCCTCTTAGTCTGTTTCCTTAAGGATTCCATTGTAGGGCGAAATCGCTAGGGGATTTGTTGGTTTTCTCAGACTATGGCCCAGCCATCCATATTTTCTCCTTTTTATTTCTTTATTGATGTTTTATTGCCTAGTTGTTTGCCATAAAAGTCGTTATTATAAATTATATTTGGCCACCATATTCCTAGTAGCTTGCGTAGACATCTATTGACAAATGATTGAAGTTTCCTTCCGATTTCTTTTGTTACTAGCCATGTTTCAAAGCCGTACAATAGAACCTGCTTCACTGTAGCATTATACACATTTATTTTTGTCGACAGCTTCAGTTTTCTTGAACGCTAAACATTCTTCATTTTTGCATACACTCCTCTTGCTTTATTGATTCTTTTTGAGATGTCTATAGTTGTTCTTCCATCAGTGGAGACCGTACTTTCCAGATATGAGAATTCTTCTACTATTTTCAAGGGAACCTCTTTCACTTTTATTGATATATTTTCTTGGGAATTTATACTAATCACTTTAGATTTGTTTTCATTGATCTTTAACCCGACTTCCTTTGATTCATTTACTAAATCTTGAAGCTTTAGTTACATGCTTTGACTTTTTGATGAAAATAGACACACATTATCGGCATATTCCAAATCTTCCAGTACGTTAGTGAGACCTCATCTTGTACCTCTTGTTTTATTTCTTCTAGTTTTGAAGAGTATCAGATCTATCACAATAAGAAATAGGATCGGGGATAGTATACATCCTTGTAGAGTACTCGATATTTATATTCCACGTAGCTTTCTTTTATTAACTTAATTATCTTCCGTGGGAGGCCTTGGTTTTTTAGTACTACCCAAATTACACCGCGGTTCAAGGAGTCAAAGGCTCGTTTGTAATCTGTGAAGGCTACTTGTAGAGGCGATTTATATTCCAACGATTGTTCTATTATAATTCTAATTGTATTAATTTTATCAATGCATGAGTGCCCGCCCTGAAGCCACTTTGTTCTTGTCTGATCTTGTTGTACAGTATGCTGCTGATTGCATTAAATATGATACAGTAGAATACCTTACTAGTTACATTTAATAGTGTGATGTCTCTCCAATTTCCACATTTCTGTGTGTTTCCCTTTTTAGGGATTTTGATGATTATTTCTTCCTTCCAGTCATTTTTTATCGATGAGTGGTTTCAGGATGTCCACTGTTGTATTTACGCCGATTTTTAATATATCCGCCGTACTCATGTCGTTACCAGCAGATTTCCCGTTTTTCATTTCCAGCAAAGCGTTGGTTATCTCTTTTCTTGTAGAAGGATCGGTATTTATTGAAAGCTCTGCTGAATCTACTGCTTCGGGGAGTTGAGTGTCTACACTTTCGATGTTAAGTATTAAGTATTCATGCCATCTTTCTACTTGTTCGTTTACTGTGTAGATGTTTATTCCATTTTTGTCTTTCAGTGGCAAGTCATTGGTATTCCTTTGGTTTCCTGCGATTTGTCGTATTTTCTTGTACATTTCCTTGGAATTTTTTCCGTCAGCAGCTGTTTGTGCTTCATTTGCTAATTTTTCTTTCTTTATATTTTTCTTTACTGCTTTGCTATGATTCATTGCTGATCTAGTTCCTGTTTGCGTCCTTTTCATGTGACACTTGTTTATAGGATTCAATGAACGTTTTTTTTACAGTCTAACCATACGTCTTCAATTGGTAAGTTATAGTTGATATTTTCTGACGCGATTCGTAACTGTCTTGTGAGTCTTTCTTTTGTTGCTGCATCCAATTTGTTCCGGTCTATCAATTTTTGTTTTATCTCTGGTCAATTTTGATCTTTTGTTTTATTCTTTCTTTTCTGTTCTTCAATTTTAATCTTTGCTACTAAGAGATGCAATATTCGCCGCTCGGCTATTTTTAACATCCATTAGGACTTTCTTCCAGTTTTGACTTATGCATAAATGGTCGATTGGTCGGTGAAAGCCAATTTGTTTTGTGACATGTTATGCGTGCGAACATTGTACCTCCTACAAACAACCCAAAGTTACCACAGATTTCAAAGCAACAGTTTGCCATTTTCGTTGAATTTTCCCACTTCGTGAGCGCCCATTACATCTTCGAGATCGTATGGGCAGCTTCCAACCTTTGCATTAAAATCGCCCATTAGCAAAACAATATCTTGCTTGCTGATGTTCCTCATTGTGCTAGTAAGTATGTCGTAAAAGGTTTCTTTCTCTTTTTGTTCTGCTATCTCTGTAGGTGCGTACATTTTTAGTCTGACAGTAAGTATGTGTTCGTTGATTGGATTCCATTCTATAAAATTTTGTGTAAGTTTCGGTGTTAACAATACTCCCACATCATATTGATGAGTGTTATTATTCCTCATCCCAGAATATAAGAAAGTATAATGTTCTAAGGTATTAAGTTTTCCGAATTGGATCCATCGGATCTCGCTGATTTCAAGTACATCAATCTGATATCTCTGCATTTCTTTAATTACTTGTTTTAGTTTACCTTCTCACATTCCATTGGCCTACTTTATATGTATCAAATTTTGGATTAGACTTTACTTGCGAAATTTCAGTATATTTATATCTTTTCTGCTTCATTATTATATTTTATTGAAACAGCTCATGTCCTTATTCATAGAGGTCGTTGTCGTATTGGGTTTTTCTGCTTTATCTAGTTTTTTGAGTTGGATGAGGTTCGTGTAATTGATCGGATTTTATCTTTTTCTGCTTCTTCTCCCACCTCTACTGGTGATTTCTGACTGAAAGTTCTTGCTAAAGTTTTATTTCTATTAGCTTGAGGTTGTACCGATTGTTCTGAAATTTCAGCTTGCGTTATTTCTTCTATGGTGTATGCTTGTCCATTAGCTATTAGTTTGTTGTATCTAATTGTTGCTTTGTTCCTTTTTTGTCTCTCTTCTTTTATAATTTCAATTAATTTTTTTCTCTGCTGTATTACTTTTTTTGGGAAGCTTCTTCTGCCCAAATTTCATTGTTTGTGTTCTTAAGCTCTTTCTTCCTTTCTAAAATTTCGTTTCTTAATTATTTACAATTACAGTTTGCTTTATTTACGGCGTCTCATCTGCTCTTATAACTAAAGTAATAAAAACTTGTATTCTCAAGAAGTATCTAATACGCATCATTGGCGCTGATAGAATTTTCTGCAGGAGGGTACAAGACATACAGTCAATGTTTCATGTTCTTTAACCTTTGAGAACTATCAATATTCACTCAGTAATACTCTCTGTTAATCTTTCAATAACTCCGAAGCATGAATAAATTAGAAAATAAACTAAGAACTGACAAGATTAAAAAGGAAAAATTAGAAAGATACTTACAGAAATAGAATTAGGCAACCAAGGCATATCAAACTTCAAGAATTATTGAGTAATAAAACAGCCAGATTCGAAAGTCCAAACACTGCAAGACCAAGCGCTGGATTGGAATGAGACAGTACTGGGATTTTATACAATATCTGGAGATCCAAACGACTCATCTGAGCATCTGAGTTCTAAGTTGTTGACTGAAAAATGTTAAGTACTAGAGCGACACGTAAAATTTCATCTGTAGTGTTATTTTTGTGCTTATTTACTTACCGAATTTCTTCAGTGTAGGAGGTGTTGAGGAGTTGAGCTTGATGATTTGCACCTTTTACAAATCTCTTCCATCCCATTCTATCGACTGCCAGTTTTCTTTGCACTGTTCGAATCACTATTTCTTTTATTTAGCACATTCACTATTTCATCGTCCCACGATTTCCTCGACCTTCCTCTACCCTTTTTCTGTGTTTCAGTCTTCCAAACCCCTTTTGCAATTCTATCCTCTTGAATTCCTATTAAATGCCCCCACCAGTTTAGTCTCCTCTTAGAAATTCTCTCTTCTAGTGTTTCCACTCCTAGCCTGTCTCTGATGTCAGTCCTCCTGATTCTGTTCTTTTTGTTTATCCTTTGAAACCTTCTAAGGAACCTCATTTTGCATGCTCTAATTGTACTCCATTGTCTTTCTGTTAATATCCAGTTTTCTGTCCCATAAATGAATGCAGATATAAAAACTTTAACTTTTGTTCTCTTGCTAACCTCTTTCTTATCTATAAATAATTTTAACAGCGAATAATAAATCTTATTAGCGATTGTGATTCTGTTGTTTATTTCTGTATTCATTTTACCATCTCTTTCTATCATCGCTCCCAAGTATTTTATGTTCCGTGCCTCCTTTAGTTCCATGCTTTCCAATTCATTAACAATCTCTTCTTCTTCAATGCCAATTACCACAGTATCTGATTTTTTGAAATTTATGTGCACATTATATTTCCCTAGCTCTTTCTTTATAGTTTTCTCACATATTTGCCTTAAACAAATATCCGTTCTGGTGTACTCTTCTAATGTTGGCTCGATTGTCTTCCTGAGTCTCCTTTCCAGAATTCTTTCATAAATCTTGCTTGCTACACATAACAAGAATATTCCTCTATAATTTTTGCAAGCCAGTTTGTCACCTCTTTTATGTGGTGATATTAAGATTGCTATTTACCAACCGTCCTCACTCATGTGTTTTAGTATCTCTAGTTGGCTCCTTAGTCTCGTTTCTTACTGTCACCTTCTTATTATCTCTTGCTTCTTCAATTTCTTCTAATATTTCGCAGAAATGCACCATCCATCTTTGTTTGATCTCCTCGTTGTTCTTTAGGATGTTGCCATCTTCTTTCTTTTCCACTGCCTTCTATCGTTTTAAACTCTTTAACATTCCAAATAACTTTTTCCAATTTCCTGTCCCACTTTCTTCTAGTTCATTTCCAAATTTCTCCCATGCTTCTTTTTTGGTTTCTTGAACTGCTGTTTTGACTCTTTTTCTACGATTCTTATATGACAGATAGTCTTCGTCTGTTCCTGATGCCACGTATCTTTGCCATGATCTTTTTTTTGCTTTAATTTCCTGCTTAATCTCCTCATTCCACCAATTTGTTTGTTTTTTCCTTATTTAATTTTTTGAAGTCACCACATATTTTTTGCGCCGAGCTTTGGATTAATTGCTTGAAATTTCCTCACATAACGTCTATATTGCCTGATGTTAAATGCTCTCTGTGTGCCTCAATTCTAATATTTAATTCTTCTTGAAATTTTTTCTTGTGCGTCTTTTCATTTAATTTGTAACTCCTAGTACTTACTTCACTTTTTTTGAAGTCTGTATTTTACTTTCAATTTTTCCGTGTACTTTTATTGTAATAGTTACAAGATGATGGTCACTATCGATTTCGTGCTGTCATTTTACTCTTACTTCATTTATCCTTTTCCTTTCGGACTTTTCAACTAACAGTAAATCAATTAGGTAATTGATTTATTGATTTATATTTATACTATCTTGAAATTAAATTGATAAAAACATTTTCAACACCAGAGAGTACCAATTCCAGAAGGTTTTCAAAAAGTATTATTTTGTAAAAAGTGTCTAATGAAGTCATTTGTTTGGTCTTTATAATATTAATGTTTCCTCTAGAAAAATGTAAGAAACAAACTGAGAATTGCTTTGTTTTAAGCACAAAGAAATGTTGTTAAGGCGTCAATTAAAAAAATTCATACTTAGAGGCCTGCATGGGCCGGGTTTTCTAGTCGGGCCTTTACACGGTCCGGATCGAAGCTCAGGTTTGGCTCGGACCGGGCCTCAGTTTAAAGATTTATCGGGCTTTTCGGGCTTACGCCCGATCAATCGGGTCGAGCTGTTGGAGCCTCTCAGGCCATACGGGTCTGTCGGCCTTTTTGGACTTCTCGGCTCTTTCAGCTTCTCGGATCTGCCAAGCCGTTTGGACCCAGCGCCGTTTCTAGGCTGTGAGTGCTATTTGATGCCTAAGGTAAAATTTCTTAAGGTACTTTAGCATGGTAATAAGGGTTGTGTATGGAGCGTTTAATGTTATCTCACTTGCCTTATTGGCCAAGCCGCTGCACCTAGTTGCTACAGTGTCTATGGCAAGTTGCCTTATTTGTACATCCTTGCGCCAGCCTCCCTTGCACTTCATTTGTTCGCAGCTTTTCGCCATTATGAAAACACTGCAGGTGGCTTAGTCAGCCAAAACTAGCATTCTTTTGTAGGGTGTAGGTTGTACAATCAGGCTTCGTTTTCCATCCATCACACTATTTGCAGTTGTTTATTACTGCATTAGCGGAGTTGCCTTAGTTGTCTTCAGGGCGCGTTCTGTCTCCGCTATTTGCTCTTTCCCCTTTACATTTTTTTTTGACATTTTTGAAAGAAATCAAAAGTAGATAAACAGCTAAGTCTACGCTTTGTCCATTCTATGCTTTCCTCGGTTACTTCTTTTTTAGATGTAAGTATCTCAGGGCGTATTTCGTAGCTTTGTCACTGTTTTTCATTTTACATTCTTACAGAGAATTTTGAATAAAACTTTTTCTCTACCTGCAATGAGGCTTTGCTTCGTCCATTTGAACTTTTCTTTTGCTGTTACGCAGCTTCATCGGTTCCTTTCCTTTTCTTTTCCCCAAATTTCATTTTCTCTATTTCTCTGTTTATTCTTCTACTGGTTTCGTTGTTCTTACTTTTTAAACATTCTTGCAAAGCTAATCTGATTGAAAGTTTGGATTCTGTTTCCATCAAACAACTTTCAGTGATGTTCTATTCTTGAAACATGACCGACGTTATGGTATTTGGCGCTTAGCGGAAGGCAAAATTCTTAAGGCGCCGCGCCGTATGGTAGTTTTAATTGTGTTATTGACTACGGCGGGGCGCAGTTCTTAGTCACTATGGTACCTACGGTAAGTTGCATCATTTCCACATCCTTGCCCCGGTTCTGGTTTAAACTTTATTTCAAAAATTTATTGAATTAATTCTAACGGTTCATTCTCCTTAATGATGCGAAATCTTCTTCTAACACTCTCCATTAGCCCTTCAACTGGTTTTTATTCGTTAAACTTTGCACAAAAGGATTGCCCAAAACTCTTTGAATTTCTGTCGTTTTTACGTACAAATACTATGTTGTCCTCTGGCTTGATGGCACGCTTAATCTCTAATTCGCCCTATATACGGTCAAGAAATTCCAGCCGTTGAAACTACATACCACAGTAATACTAATGTCGAAAAATTTAGCATTTTCTTCGAATTTCACATTATCTGGGCATTCATCGATATTGTCAATGCAGTAGTTGGGAGGCTAAAACTCAGCAAATAGGCCTTTTTCTACTACCCACCTCTACCATCATCTACTATTCTTTCCTCTGTTCTCTGCCTGAACCTACTTGACTTACGTACGAAAGTGAGAATGTCAGTTCAGGCTAGAGAATTCAACTCCTCCATTGTTTGGGTAAGGGCCTGAAAGATCTTAAACCTCAGCCTTTTATAACCTTCACATTCTCCCAGAAAGTGGAAAGACCTTTCATCGCCATTTCAACATTTGGGCCATATTGGGTCTTCCTGCACACCTATGAGTGACAGGTGCCTTCTTAAGATGTAGTGGTCCGTGAAGACACCAACATTGGGTTTTCCGGCTCTTGCCGATTAGCCAGTTTGACTTTGACAAGCTAAGGCCGGTTGTATGGTCTTGTGCTTAGCGATAGCCACTGCTTTTTAGCCATAGCTTACCTTTTGAATCTCGTTTCATGGCTAACGAGGTCTGTTGCCTTGGTATTCCTATAAAGAGTCCTAAGTAGGTATTCTCGACAAAATGAAACACATGTTCTGGTAATTTGTATGTCTAGGAAAATTCAAACTAAAACGACAGGGTTGTAAAGTATCTAATACAAATCCCATTTAAGAAATTATAAATAGTTATGAGGCTCCAGGAGTTCTCTTACACACGATGCGAATATGGCTTCTTTAAAGTTTGTTATTATTTCTGTTGCACGAGAAGATTAGATGTTTCTTGCAGGCTCATCAGCGCATCAAAACAGCTGGAATGAGTGTCTGTTCCTGGTGTCTCTACGAATCGGCAAACCTGCGTGAATTTAAAGGTTCAGGAATGTCTGGAGTTTTGTAAAAACCTGAACGACTGAAGAGATTTAAAATGAACAAAGGTCCGTGAAGAATTCAAAATTTTGAAAAACCACAACTAACCACAGCAACTCAGAAACATGAAAGAGTTAGAATAGAAGGGTTTTAGGATATCTACAGAAACATCGAGATACGCAAGAAGGACTGCGCAAGAAGGTAAAAAAATTATATATAATGATATGCAGGGTGTTCTTAAATGATTGCGAAAGATCTGAAGATTCGATTCCTTGGCTTATTTCAAGATAAAATGTTCATGTAAACATTATATCCATGAATGGCTCCTGAAAGAGATATAGTTCCTAGAAGGCTAACCTCAAAACTATCGTATTTCTTTAACATCTCTAATTTCTCCGTTTAGTAATAAAAGTCCTCTTGTATCATATCACTAGCTATCACCATCTTCTAGTAAAACGCAAATGAGAGAAGAATGATTATAAAAGTAGTCAAGGCAACAAGAGAACTGATAGCCCAAAAACGTTAGACAAAGTGAGCTTATTTTCAGTAGAGTTCAGTAGTGTTGGCCTATCATACAGAACATGTCAACGCATTCTAGGGGATGAACTGGACACGACACGAGTTGCAACAAAGTTTGGTGTCTGTCTCTTAAACAATAATCAGCGAGACCATCGAATTCGGGTATGTACTGAGCTTCAACAAACGGTTAGATATTATCGTAACTTCCTGTCCAGTGGTGTACGGTTATGACCCTGACATCAAACAGCAGTCGTCTCAGTGGAAGACGCCTTCATCTAACTGCTGATAATTTTTTTGGCATGTGAGAAATTGTGCACAAGGAGTTTGTGTTACCTGGTCAGACTGTCAACGGGGAGTTTTACAGAGACGTTTTGAAACGACTGAGGAAACATGTGAGGAGCAAACGGACATGTGGAACGCAGAATAATGGTCACTGCATCATGACAATGTGCTCGCACACATCTCGCTTATTGTCAGGGACTTTTTGACGAAAAATAACATGACCACGTCCCGCACTTCCTGTACTCGCTTGATCTGGTCCCGTGCGACTTCTATCTCTTCCTTAAAATGAAACTCCGGTTGAAAAGATGTCACTTTGACTTCATTAAAAGATTCAAGCGGAAACTTAGCAGATGCTAAATACACTAAAACCTGAAGACTTCCGTGAGTGATTTCAAAAATAGGAATGTCACTGAAGTTGTGTTCAAGTCCAGGGTGACTACTTTGAAGGTGATGATGGAAATTAGGAGTTATTCATGTTTTTATGAGCAAATTCCGAGAAGTAATGGCGCTTTTAACAAACTTAGGAAATATATTGTTGTACAAAGCAAAAAACCATAGACCAAGAATAGGACCTTGTGGTACACCTGAGGATAATAAAGCACAACTGGACGACTTTGTCTTATATAACTATCCAAAAAAGGTCACTGAGTTCTCACTTAACCCCACGTAATGCTGAATTGCAATCATTACGTTCTGATCACTGTGTTACGACCATTTGATCATCTGCAAAATTTATTTGATCTACTAAAGTTATTTCACTAGTTTTATTTTTCTTGTTTTTTCCATTCATTGAGAGCTAACTCCTGATATATTTTAGATAGGGTCCGACACTAAAATATTTGGCGCCTGTGCCAGGATTTCTTAAAGCGCCTTCGTGTGGTAAACAGGGTGGTGCGTATTTTGTTTAATGCCAATTTCAATTTTCTAATTCACCACTGTGTAGCGCCTAGTTTACTTCATTTGCACATCCTTGCACCGGCTTTGTTTTAGACAATCCGTAGCATTACGCTTATCTTGCAAAAGGTACGTCGAGAATTTACAAAGTTGTAATGTTGCAGATCGTACTCAAGGGCTTACGCGCATGGGTTTTCATAATGTCACTAAATGTCTGGAAATTCTGGATAAAACGCATGAAAATTTGAGAAAAACGCTGGAAATCTACTGTAAACACTCGTAGGCGCTAAATAACCAAGATTATTGGTCAGAAATTACAAAATGTCATACCATTCACAGACTTTCCTTATTCATTGGATAAGTGGGCTAAGTCCAAGAGCGCTTAAGAACTATTTAGTCCAGCGCGCTCAAATTTGTTATGACGGTCCTACGTCTAGTTTCATTATTGCTCAATTCAATGTGATTAGAGCGCCAAATATTTTTAATTGCAAATCAAATTTAGGAATTTACAGATATGTTATTGAATATCTGGAAATTTTAAAAAAAACTACTGAGAATTAAGACGAAAACACTGAAAATCTACTTTAAACTTATTCTGTGTTAATCGTGTTAGTCGCGAAGATATGTAAACAACCCCTATTCTTTTTGTCACTGGTGTGATAAATTTGCGACTAAAATTGAAAGACAAAATCGAATTTCCTTGATAGAGAAAGCTTACGAATTGTACTTTGGACTTAAAGTTAATAACCAAGAAAGGCGTTGGGTTCCGCGTTTATGTATGCTGTTGTAGATGCGCTAGATATCTAAGAAGATGGCTTCAAGATATTCATTTTCAACTCATAATGAAGAGTTGCCGGTTTTTAGACCTCCAAAGCAATACAACTTAGATGAAGATTTGTCACAAAATAAGACAATTATGAATGACATTACGCCATTCAAAAAATAGAAAATCTTTAGATCAGGGCCAGTACTGTGGTATTTCAAGCCTTTGTGCATATGTCGAGCTGTTGGAGCCTTTTTGTCGGCCCTTCGGGTTTCTCAGGTCTATTTAGCCGTTTGAACCTCTCGGCCCTTTCGGACCGTTCTGCCTTCTCGGCCCTTCGGGCCTGTCGGACCTTTAGATTCTTCGGCCCTTCGGGATTGTCTGTCGAGCCATTTGGGCTTTTCGAGCTATTCGGACTTTTCGGGCTTATCAAGTCATAAGGATCTATCGGGCCGTCCGGGCCTTTTGGACCGTTCGAACCGTCATTCAGGCCTTTTGGACTTCTCGGCTCTTCGCACATCTCTTTTAGACCGTTCAGGCTTCTCAAGCTATTCGAGCCTCTTGATCCTGTTTTTAGTTTTTCTGCTTTTCCGATTTGGAACTTCTGAGTTCTCAGAGAAGATAATTCATAAACTGCTGATGCAATTCTTCCAATAGAATGAGTTTTCTTAATAATATGCATGTATTATATCACTTGAAGATTTCTTAGGAACCTTTATGTAAGATTGAGCCACTCATGGCTTTGTTTATGCCGAGCAGAAACCGAACAGTGGTTTTATTTGATGTACTAGTCCTAATAAGAGAAATAAAGAAAACCCCACTACTCTGGTTTTTCCCGAAAATAACGTTTGTCTTGTTGAAAAAATTCCGTATTGGTTGAAGTATGAAGCGGATGGTTGCTAGAAGGCCTAGCAATGATCGATCAGGCAAAAGCAAAATTGAAGAATCTATCAGTTACCTGGGTTGATTACTGCAAAAGTTTTCGATTTCTTACTCCAGTGTTAATTGCTTTAGCCTTCAAAACACAGTAAAGACTTTGTAATTCAAAGAAGGTATCTCAAGCACTTTGTACTATATTTGTTTTTGTGTCTGATCGTCTTGGCCACGTCTTACTAAATAAGTATGTCACGTTTAAATACTTTCGTATTTGGTAGCTTGAGACACTTTGACCCCACAAAGCTGAATTGTCATTAGACGAGATCTTTGAATTCATTCTCGATTCTCTACGCATGAATTACATATATGCTTGTAAACATCCACAGATAGATCTTCAATCAAACCCTCGAAAGACCAAGACGTAAGATCTGCTTTCTTGATCTTGAGCCAACGGTTCTCTTCGATTGGAAAACAGCACGTTTCATCGGAACTTTGTTCTTTCCTTTCTGTATCAGTCATTGTCGGACTGATGCACCGAGCTATGGAGAAATTTTTCGATAGTCTCTTGCCTAATGAGTATAAGAACTTTTTAAACTAAACGAACTGTAGTAATGTTTCCACATTTTATAAGTATTAGTGTCCTCATGTTTTATGGATCTTTGAAGAGCCTTTCTGTTTTTCAATCCGTGCTTTTTTTGCCCTCCACGCAATTGCCCACAGAACTTCTATATCGTGCTTTATTTTCTTTTAGTTTCTTAACTTCTTAAGGTAAGTTAGTGTTAATCTAGAACTAGCTTTAACTTGAGGCCGCTTCTAGCGATTTATCGTTGTGTTTCACTTTTTCAATCAACACGGCCTTGATCTTGCCTTGAGCACTCTTACTTATCGTAAGAGCAAGAGACCTTGATAAAGAAAGACTCGTTTCCATGACTTTATTAATTTCAATTTGGACCTTATCTTCTGAAAGTTACACACATTCACCCACAAAACTCTTACGTAGTGCTTTTTCTAATCTTTAACCTCCTTAAAGTAAGCTATCGTGCATGAATCCAAGATCGCGCTTTCACTTGAGGCCATTTACGGCAGCTTGCCGTCGTGCGATCCTTTTTAAGTAAATGCCACCTTCGACATTTAAACCTTCAACCTTCAAGTATCATATTCAATATTTGGTATAACCTTGATCATATAAAACTGCCTGATGTAACAATTTTCCAACAATTCGACACCTTTATTCGTCGTAGAAATAAAAAAGAACCGAGAGAGCCATAACCTGAAGATATTCTGCTCCTACATCGCGTTTTGCTTTTCTGTAGCATTTTAATTTAGGTAAGTTATCATAGATCTAGAATTGAGTTTCTGTTTGAGGTTGCCTATGGCGGCCTATCGTCGCACTTGGCTTTTACTAACAATGCTGCCTTCGACCCTTACACTTTGAGCTCGCCTTAAACGCTCTTTATCTATTTTAGGAATAAGAAACAGTCGTGAGAGCTTAATCTTAAGAAATTAATTTGTTTGAGTTCATTCATTCCTACGTCATGTTGTGCTTACCTTCTTCAATGGATCTACGATCGCGCTTTTTCACTCTTGAACCTTATCCTCATCTTCATAATGGTAAAACTCGTGTTTAATACTCATACTCAGCCTCCTTGGAAATATGGAACTCGTTTCAATAAACATTTTTATCATTTCAAAGTTGAATGTCATTTTCTGATACGCCACACCGCGCCCGCCGTGTCTTTTACCTGTATTCGCTCACCAGCTTGCAAGTTTGTATAGAACGACGCATTTTTACTTTTTTAATTTTCTGAAGATGATTTAAAGTCACGTATCGCTTTCCTACTTAAGCCGCCAACTCCACGGTTGCCTTCGATGGCAACACATAACTTTTCTCAGCTATTATAAGGATAATGATCGAACTTTGTCTCCTAGTTGAGTTATAATATTATTATAAAGATCGCTGCCTTATACCAGAATCCTCTTTTAGTGCCCTAATGAGTAATGAAACTATTAAGATTTCTTAATTCTAACAACCTGTAGTATTGTTCTCACATTTAATAAGAATTGGTGCCCCCCATGTTTTATGAATTATCGGTAAGCTTTTTCCGTTCGATCCGGTTATCCTGACAGCAATGCCAAAAGTCTTTATATACTGAGTTCAGGGTGAATAATTAGTTTGTTGTTGTTTTCCAGAGGTTTTAGTAGATCCATACCGTAGATACTTGAAGCTTCACAACCAATTTCTAACTAAACGAAATGACAAATATTTGCGCTCGCGTTTCATACTATGGTTTGTCTCCATAACCTCAGTTTTCTCTTTTTAATTTATTTGGTGTTAACATCAAATCCTGAAGGTTAAAAAGCAACAACATTAAAAATTTTTTGTGTCCTGATAAAATCTTCTTTATTTCCTTCTTAAATAAAAACAAAATGCATAAAAGGCACGAAAATATTTTAAAAATGTAAATCCTCAATGTTTCTTTGCATTAAATAATTATTTTTTATCACGTCATTTATTCTAATAATTTTATCAAAACCTTACAATAATTCATAA
Organism: Ignelater luminosus; assembly: GCA_011009095.1. Classification (NCBI taxonomy): domain Eukaryota; kingdom Metazoa; phylum Arthropoda; class Insecta; order Coleoptera; family Elateridae; genus Ignelater; species Ignelater luminosus. The sequence continues at coordinate 29,086 of VTPC01001097.1, forward strand.
TTCTTTCTTTCTAAAAGTTGTTTGACAAGATAAACGTGGAATTTAAAATAAACACTTTATCCTGAATTATGCGCTACTAATGCTGCTAAAAGGCTAAGAAAACTTGACTTAAAGCAAGATAAATACAAAATAATAATAATGAAGACACAACAAAAAGAAAGAACGACACGGCGGTGGGTGTGTACAATATTCTATTCCACTATTCGTTTTGCCTATTTTTACGATATTTCTCTCTTCTATTTCAATTTAACAAAAGACTTTTAGTGCAAAGTAAATCGGCGAACAATGCGGCACGAGCGTCATCTGCCTCTCCAGGTATAACCACTCTTAAAAATGTTGAAGCTTTCTAAAAACTGTTAACAGCTAAACAGAATTGACACCTGTCACTTCATAAGTTCTGCTTGGTTGATTTCTTGATTTTAGTGTGAGCCTTCAACAGATAAGTTTATGAAATTTAGAAGTCCATGGCACCGGTTACGGTTTTCTTTTTTTAATATTCTTTGTATCTCTTTATAGATCTTTAACTCGTTCGACACTAGACTTTGAGCAAGTCGGATTAGTTTAACGTTAAATTTCTGATTCGATGTTATTTATATATTCAAGAGATATGAAAATGTTAGGCAAGCTGACAATTTTATAGAACAACAGCAGAAACTGTCGGAAGTCGTACACAAAAGCTAAAAACCGGGAAGAAATATTCCACAATATAAACTATAACATAAAGGACAGGATATATTCAGAAAGGTGGTTATTGTTGTCCACCACAGGAGTCCAGGGGTTAGGCTCCTTTTACTTCTCTTTTAAACATTATTGTAAAAGGTTTCAAAAGTATTGCAACCAAACCAACAGTTGTTTCTAACACCACCACGAGGTATTATTTTTGTTTCAGGACAAATATAAATATTTTGTATTAAAAAAGGGAAGGGTTGTGAAAATTACCGATTTGAAATATTTCTTTTGTGATTCTTTTCCATTATGTAGTAGCTAGCACACTTCTCACATCTGTTAACAAAAACGGCAAAACTAACGACCGAACCATCACAGATCGCCTTTAAATCGATTTAAGCATGCCCATCCATCGCACTTCAAATATTTACCGATAATTGCTTTGAATACAGCTTTAAAGCCTTTTGTGTGGATTATTACTATTAAATGATGTTCAGACTAATCTGATTTTTCAAAAGTTATTAGTTATAGCGTTTTCTATTTATTCATAACTGGAATCTTTTATAAATATTTACACAAACAATTATCTTCAAAGGAAATTTTTGATTTATGACATGATAATAGGTAAACATTTGCGCATACAGATTGTTGATCGAATGAATACATCACAATTTAAATAATAAATTGCAAAGTTATGTGCAAATATATACAATAGTTTTAATAATAGAATTATGTAAACGATAAATCAATTCTTGAGATTTCGATAATTACGAAAATCCCAGACATTTTAGAACCTGTTTTGACGGTAACCAATATTATCATTCGTTTATTATATCAAGATCACTGAAACATCGGATGACATCGCACAACAAATCCGTAATTGCATAACATCGAAGCTGTTTAGTCTATAATACTGTACTACTTTAATCAGCAATAAATAAAGGAAACACCAAAATGTTCAACCAGCTTCAGGTGATTCATCAAGTTAAAGAATTAAAAACTTTTTGGGATTCATCCGGTATAAAAACGACAATTATGTATTATACTAACTGAAATCCCAAGATTTGTTCTATTTAAAATACTTATAGATTACTGATTGAGGTTTTTTACGCCTATGTTTTTCTTTTTGGCAGGGTTTAGACGATCTGATTAAACTTTTCGAATTGGCAGACCCTCATTTTAATATCAAATGCAATATGCTACTCGATTATAAAATCTTCTAAACACTACATAGTGTACTGAGCCTTTTGAACTAGCAAGATCTGAACGAGTTCTTTGAGTACAAAAAGCTTTCCCCATTAGTCCTTCTTCAGAAGTCTAGACACTTCACTTTAATATCAAATGCAATATGTTACTCGATTATAAAACGTACTGAACACCATATAGTGTACTGAGCGTTTTGAACTAGCAAGATCTGAACATATTCTATTCGTCTGTTTTTAGAAGGCCTGAAACTCTTCATTGTAATATCAAATCAAGTACGTTACTCAATTGCAAAACTTTCTGAACACCATACAGTGTACCGAGCTTTTTGAACTAAGAAAATCTCAACACGTTCTTTGAGAAAATAGATCTCTTCCCATTAGTACAGAACACCTGAAACTCTTCACTTTAATATCAAATGGAATACGTTACTCGATTTTAAAACCTACTCATAACCATGTGCTGTACTGAGCCTTTTGAACTAGCAAGAGCTGAACTAGTTCTTTGAGCAAATAAAATCTTCCCCATTAGTCCGTCCTCAAAAGGCTTGAAACTCTTCGTTTTAATATCAAATGCAATACGTTACTCGATTAAGAAACCTTCTCAACACCATACAGTGAACTGAGGCTTTTGAACTAGCAAGAGCTGAACTAGTTCTTTGAGCAAATAAAATTTTTCCCGTTAGTCCGTCTTTAGAAGGCTTGGAACTTTTCGTTTTAATATTAAATGCAATACGTTACTCGATTAAAGAACCTTCTGGACACCATATAGTGTACTGAGCCTTTTGACTTAGCAACATTTGAGGAAGTTCCGTGAGTAAATAAATCTTTTTTATTAGTTCCTCTTCAGAAGACCAGAAATTTTTATTTTAATATCAAATAGAATACGCTACTCGATTATAAAAACCTTCTGAACACCATACAGTGTAGTGAGCCTTTTGAACTAGCAAGATCTGAACGAGTTCTTTGAGTAAATAAAACTCTTCCCATTAGTTCGTTTTCAGAAAGCTTGAAACTCTTCATTTTAATATCAAATGCAATACGCTACTTGATTAAGAAACCTCCTGAACACTATACAGTGAACTCAGGCTTTTGAACTAGCAAGATCTGAACTAGTTATTTAAACAAATAAAATTTTTCCCATTAGTCCTTCTTCAGAAGTCTAGACACTCTTCACTTTAATATCAAATGCAATATGTTACTCGATTATAAAACGTACTGAACACCATATAGTGTACTGAGCGTTTTGAACTAGCAAGATCTGAACAAATTCTATTCGTCTGTTTTTAGAAGGCCTGAAACTCTTCATTGTAATATAAAATCAAGTACGTTACTCAATTGCAAAACTTTCTGAACACCATACAGTGTACTGAGCTTTTTGAAACTAAGAAAATCTCAACACGTTCTTTGAGAAAATAGATCTTTTCCTATTAGTACAGAAGACCTGAAGCTCTTTACTTTAATTTTAAATGGAATACGTTACTCGATTATAAAACCTTCTGAACACCATACAGTGTACTGAGCCTTTTGAACTAGCAAGATCTGAACTAGTTCTTTGAGTAAATAAAACTCTTCCCATTAGTCCGTCTTCAGAAGGCTTGAAACTCTTCCTTTTAATATCAAATGCAATACGTTACTCGATTAAGAAACCTTCTGAACACTATACAGTGAACTCGGGCTTTTGAACTAGCAAGAGCTGAACTAGTTCTTTGAGCAAGTAAAATTTTTCTTATTAGTCTATCTTCAGAAGGCTTGAAACTTTTCGTTTTAATATCAAATGCAATATGATACTCGATTAAGAAACCTTCTGAACACCATACAGTGAACTGAGGCTTTTGAACTAGCAAGAGCTGAACTAGTTCTTTGAGCAAGTAAAATTTTTCTTATTAGTCTATCTTCAGAAGGCTTGAAACTTTTCGTTTTAATATCAAATGCAATATGATACTCGATTAAGAAACCTTCTGAACACCATACAGTGAACTGAGGCTTTTGAACTAGCAAGA
>VTPC01001097.1:32966-50681 GCA_011009095.1 Ignelater luminosus
TCTGAACTAGTTCTTTGAGCAAATAAAATTTTTCCCATTAGTCTTTCTTCAGAAGGCCTGAAGTTCTTTATTTTAATATCAAATTCAATACGTTACTCGATTAAGACACCTTCTGAACACCATACAGTGTACTGAACCTTTTGAACTAGCAAGATCTGAACTAGTTCTTTGAGCAAATAAAATTCTTCCCATTAGTCCGTCTTTAGAAGGCCTGAAACTCTTCATTGTAATATCAAATGCAATACGCTACTCGATTAAGAAACTTGTGAACACCATACAGTGAACTGAGGCTTTTGAAACTAGCAAGATCTGAACGAGTTCTTTGAGTAAATAAAACTTTTTACGTTAGTCCGCCTTCAGAAGGCCTGACACTGTTCATTTTAGTATCAAATGCAATACGTTACTCGTTTAAAAAACCTTCTGAACACCATATAGTGAGCTAAGACTTTTGAACTAGCAAGAGCTGAACAAGTTCTTTAAGCAAATAATTGTTTTTTATTAATCTGTCTTCAGAAGGCTTGAAACACTTTGTTTTAATATCAAATCGAATACGTTACTTGATTATAAAACCTTCTGAACACCATATAGTGCCCTGAGCCTTTTGAACTAGCAAGATCTGAAGGAGTTGAAATTTTTCCCATTAGTTCATCCTTAGAAGGCCTGAAACCCTCCATTTTAATATTAAATTCAATACGTTACTCGGTTAAAAACTTTCTTAACATCGTATAGTGTACTGAGCCTTTTGAATTAGCAAGATTTAAACGAGTTCTCTGACTATATAAATCTTTTTCTCTTAGTCCGTCCTCAGAAAGCCTGAAATTTTCATTCTAATATCAAATAGAATACGTTACTGGATTATAAAACCTTCTGAACACCATAGAGTGTACTGAGCCTTTTGAACTAACAAGATCTAAACGATTTCTTTAAGTAAATAAAATTTTCCCTATTAGTCCGTCCTCAGAAGGCCTGAAACTCTCCGTTTTAATATCAAATAGAATACGTTACTCGATTGTAAAACCCTCTGAACACCATATAGTGTACTGAGCGTTTTGAACTGGCAAGATCTGAACGGGTTCTTTTCCTATTAGTACGTAGTATAGTAAGGATTTCTTTACGACCCGCCATTAGATAACGCTTCACGGTTGGTCAACAGCACGTTAGCAGTGAAACTGAACGGACGTCTGTAGGGCTATGGCTATCGCTCGAAATACTGCGGTCTGCAATGCTGCGTCGATAATAAAAACTAGTTCGAAGAGCTTAAGAAACGCATTATAGCACTGTTGCCAATACGCTGTTAAAAAGAGAAACAGGAATTAGATGGCCGATTAAGGGCGAACGAGCGCTGGGCGACTAGAGAAGTGATATGGTTGCACTTGCATTTAATTGCTTGTCTTGTAACCAACAGTGCCACTTTCTGCGACTGATACCGGTTGTGGCGTTATTATTCCTGGCTGCAGACTCCTTCAAAGCAACCATCTCTTCTACCAGAATAGGTTGTATTGATTATTAATGTGGAAACGAGACGTCGGTGTTGAATCAGGGGAGAGACCACTTAGGTAGCGGCGTGACGGTGTTGGCGGCACGTTTCCGGATGTTAAATACTGAAGTGATACAGTCGTGATCGATGATGTAACTACGGCGCTCGACGTGTTTTGCGGGTTCTCAGAAGCACGGTGCCTGAAAGGTAGAAATAACAATGGAACGGAAACAGTGTTGGGTTTTAGAATTTTCGGTGTTCTTAGAACTGTGACTAGCTTCTTCTTGCGAGCAACTTTTCCTCATCTTGGATTTCGGTTGTGGTGGTTGACGGCGGTGTCACCCAATTAACTACGGGTGCTTGTGGTGAGAGTAAAGAGAGTTTATGGGTTGCTTTATAGGGCGTAGTAGAAGTGGAAAGTGACCAGTCTGCAACTCGGGAGAGACACTTTCGGCGTTATTAAGGAAGATTGCCGGGAGGCGTTTTAGTTTGCCTTTGGATTTTGTGGTTGGAGAAGAAGATGAGGTGCTCATGATTCATAGGAAGTTTTCGTTATTATCAGGCGCTCGTCAATAGGTAAAATTCGAACCAGTTTGCGATCCAAACAGCTTTTTCCAAATCGGCAGACAGAATATGACAGTACGGTATAGTTTACTATGGGGCGCGTAAAGGTTTTATATGTGTAGGGGCGGCAGTCTGGAATCCCGCTATTGAGTCTAGGGAGCAAGCCACAGACAGCATTGCTGGATCAAATTGAAACGATACCTGAGCTTCGCACTCTAGTTCAACGTGAAATGAAAGTAGCAGAGGAGAGCTCGAGGCGAGAACTTCAGAATTCCAGCGGGCATCTATGGCTTCGATATTTTATACTATTGTATAGTATGATCTGCTTTTTCTGAGTATTGGGTTTTATTTTTTCCAGCTGTCGTATATGCGACGGTCTCATCTGCAAATTGAGAAAGGTGGGATATTGTAAAAATAAAAAATGAACGGCAGAAATGAGAAGATAGATTCTTGGGGAACGTCTAACTCGCTGCGTGTACTTTCTGAGCAAAGCCTGGTGCATGTTGGAGTGAGAAGAAGAAGTTGTTAATTTTATTAGTCTGACAAAGAGGTGGAGACCTGATTTGTCAGGATCTTGTGTGGAGAAGCCCCTCGTTTCATACTTTGTCTAAAGCCGTTCAATAGCTAAGAAGACGACTGAGTAAGAGTTCTAAGGTTTCTTGCCAGAGTGAATAGACAAAATCGATGCGCAACGATGTGCAAGCCCAATCCGAGGACTAAGGAGCCGATACCAAGTACGAGAGCCTGATGGGCTTAAGAAAGGTCCCAGAGCTCAGTAAAACTTTTTGATTTTCTAGGTAAATTATTACATTTGGTAAACATCTTAAAATAAATTAATTTCAAAAAGAAACTCCAGCAAGACAGACAGCACTTATTAACTTGACGGAATGTAATTTATGTGTATCGTTGGTAGAGCAAATTTTTTACTTACAAAACAGATTTTTTTTAGTTCCAAGAATAGATCAATTTTGAAAGTGAAAATGAGATGTTCACGATACAAGCAGTGTCAGTACAATTATCAATCATATTGTTCCTTCTTTCTGTAATAATAATTAATACAATTCAACTTCTATTACGGATGAAGACAAAAAAAAAAGAAAAATCCAAATACAACACAATCACGTTTCTTAATCACAAACCATAAATTACCATCCGTTTTTTTACAGAACTAACGTTTCTAACCTAAAAATCCTTTTCTTATCAATATTTATTTTACAGGTTTTAAGATATTCAAATGATTCATAGAGTTTTTATCTTAAAAGTGTTACTGATATTAGTAAATCCAATTCATCCTTAAAATTATGTATTTATTTACCATTCTGTGCTTATCTTCTCTTTTATCTTATTATGCAACAGCAAAAGAAATAAGATAAACTCTAATAAATCAATCCTAATCATCATTTCAATAAAAAGAAAAACAAGAATCATCATTTAGATCGTTTAGAAAAACGGCGTTCGTGAGGAGGCGTGAACCGCTGTCAGTCTGGATTGACACCGAATGAACCTGAATTATAAATTTTAGACTGAACTTTTAGGCATGTACAGGAAATAAACACCAGTAGTATCCATATACCAACAAGGTACACACACACCTTTGTGTGTATAGAGATGGTAAACTACAAGCTTTCTTCCATCGCGGTGTAAAAAAATACAATCGCTCTGATATAAAGTGCGACACCTGATTTATGGTCGCTTGTATCGTGTGGTGATATACTTGCATTATACAAACAAGCTCTTTGAAAGCAAGTTAACAACGAAATCCGCTATGTTTGATTGTTTCTATTTTCCCGTTTACAAAATTTATAGCGGCTTTAAATTTATCAAAAATAGAAATTCTATAAATAGAATCTGAGTTAGAATTTAGTAAATAGTGAGGAACGAATTGACCGAGGCTGATTTATAAGGGTTAGAGTTCGATGGTATCTTTAGTGACTTAGTGAAGCCACCGTGAACAGTTCGTTAATTACCATTACCTATCGCCTTAAACGTCTGCTAAAAAGTTTTAACTTGCACGAACATACACTTTAGAATTGCATTATTAATAAAATTAACAAAGCGTAAACACGAATAAAATTGAGGCTAACAGACTTGTAATACCATTATTATTAGAAAAAAATTCTATTATACATGAATACCTTTTATTATAAATTCATTTTTATATGTACAAGGAGGTTTTGTTGTGAAGAGGATAAACCATCCGTAAAACCAGAATTTTACCGCTTTTGGTGGTGGTAGTGCTGCTGCCGCTGTCGTTCACGTTATTGTCACGAATGGCCAGTGGTCAAACTAAAACTTATTAGCACCGGTTTTCTCCTATTCTATAGAAGAACAGAGAGATATAGCAAAAGAGTTGTGTGCTGACCGTTTAGGGTAGACTTGGGGTAATTAGGCACAGTAGCGGCGGCCGGACAAAAGCCAACTTATCAGTTATGGATTAGTTCGCGTGTGTCCATCGTCGGCATCACCTGCCCTCTAACGAGACACATACAAATTGGAAACTCTTTTCTCAATACACGTTTTGTAACTTTGAGGATTACAGAAAGTAGCTGTTTTTCGATTGGATTCATTTAGATTGAGTTTTTATGTTTGGTAAAGACATTTAACAGAAAATCAAGTCGTGTTTTATTTAAATTTAAATTTTATTAAAATAAAAATCATTAGGCAGCGTACTTTAACATGTAATATAAAAAGGTTTTATTATCTAGGTGTCTGCTTAGTTTATTTCTTCATTATCATGCATTATGCATTTATCTTTAAATTTATATTCTTTAATTTATGAAAGATGCTAATTTCTTCAATATTTTTTTGTTTAACATTATTCACTTTTGCAAAACTCCAGGAACAGTATAGCTTAATAACTCACTGATTCTTTTAATGGTTTTATCTTTAGTCTTAACAAAAATATAAAAACAATTACAGAAAAGATTCAAAATTAACGAGAACGTAAAGTATAAGTAAGGATATCAGTTGTCGACACTACTGTTTACTGAGTAAATCTCAAAGAAATAGACAAGTAATATAAACAATGAATTACTAGCACGAAAGCAAAAGTCGTGCCTTAAGTCCTAAAAAAATAACAAAGTTGATGGACTTACCCTGCACTTAATAGGGTAATCTTACTAATAAAATCGAGATAAAGATACAAACAACTAATAACAGGTAACTCTTAAATGTTTATTCAATAAGAGTTGCTTTCATAACCGAAAAGTGATATTCGAGCCGCCTTTGTTAGTTTAGTCATGGTCACTTTGTTTTTCTTTTGGTGGGTGAAAACCCTCATGGACACTATTTGCTTGGTGTCCATCGCAAAACAGCAATAGCGTCTCTATTATTACTTTGACTACGCGATTCCACTCCTCGCTACTTGCTAGCATTCGCTCCATCATGTTATTCACCGTGAGTTCACCTCGTGCCGTCGCTCATTCTTCAGAAAACCGTTCGCATACAAATATAGTGTGTTCGGCGTCATCTATTTTCCCGCAAAATGAGCAGTTGTCACTAATTGCCTTTTTGATTGCGTGTAAATATGTGCCCGTACCCGCTAAACGCCTGGGTAATATGGCAGTTCACTTCCCCATGCTTACGGGTCCATCGCCCTTTTCCTCCTTGCGCCCGGTTTTGTTGCCACTAGTTTATAGTTCTTCCCTTTTCTTTTTTTAGGGTTTCTCTGCTTCTCGCTTGCTCTATATAGCCGCGTTTGCTCCCTGGCTAGTTGGTTTGTAGGAATAATTCCCGCTAATGTCATTAATTTATTACTGTATCTGTCGATATTGTGCGGTAGGCACCGCAAACCCTGATGGCGAGTTGTCTCTGGACTCTCAAAAGTTTCTGTAGTGCTGTATATCTAGTACTTGGCTCTATACCGGTGCGCCGTATAACACTGCAGAACTCTTCTTCGGCTTGCTTTTGGGCCTTCGTGGTGTGGCATTAATTTACTGAACGCCATTGATGACTGGATCACTTTTTTCTCAATTGCTTCTATGTGCTTATTAATACATAAGGCCTTGTCTAAGGTTACGCCCAGGTACTTGGTACTTCACACTGTTTTTGGGCACTATTTCTTCCACCGTGAAACTTATAGGCCTGTGGTTTTTCCTCCCCGTTAACATATTAGTCTCTGTCTTTTCTGGAGCTAATTTTAGATGCTTTGTTTTCATCCAGGAGCTTATCCGCTGCATGTCTTCCCCGTGACCACTAGCAAAGCCTATCATGTTAGTGGCCTCCCCCAGGTTTAATTCAAACACCTCGTTATATAGTAGATTCCATAACGCAGAATTAAGAACCTTGGGGGCTCCCCTAGTGACCATCACTTTTTCGGTGTTTCTGTCTTTGTTTCTTAAAATTATCCGTCTATTTATCATCTTCAGCATGTATTCGAGAAAGCTTCTATTTTGGAGCACCCCTATTATGTGCCTCCATGATGCCAAATTGAAGGCTTTTTTAACATCCAGTGCTATAATTGCACACAGTCTCGGCCAAATTCTTAATTTCCTCTACTGCTCCTAATGTTGATCTCCCTTTTCTAAATCCGTATTGGAAGTTCGCTAGACTACGGGTTGCTCTATCATTAATTCTTGTCGATTTGCTATTTTTTTCTCCAGCAGTTTCCCGTAATAATCAATCAGGCATATAGGTTTAAATGCCGCCAGGTCTTCGCTATTCTTACCTTTCTTCTGCAATAAAACTACGCGAGCTACCTTCCACCTATTGGGGAACTCCCCAAAGCGTATCACGTCGTTCATTACATTCCTGATTTTTTATGGACAGTCTTTACTGCCAATGTGACTATTTCGGGAGAGATTTTATCAGGCCTTGGAGCTTCCTTTGATTTTATTCTTTCGTCTGCTTCTTTCACCTCTTTCAGCGCAATCTCTGGTGATACGAGTTCAGGAAACTCTGGCCTTATCATCTCGTCATGTTTCGGAAATATCATCTCAATGATTTTTTTTATCTTTGCTATGCTGAATGAAAGGGGGGGTTTTATATCCCCGTCTTCAAACGTCAACGTCCACTTTTTGACACACTTTTTTCCAGTGCTCATATTTTGCTTTTAGAATTAGGACCTTGAGCACTTTTATGGCTTCTTTGTATTCACTGATATATGTCTCTGCATCTCTGTGCGCTGAGTTGGCTCTGGTAATTTGTTTGCGCTTCTTATGGCAGTCCCTTCTTGCTTGAGCTATTTCCTCGCTCCATCAGTACGTTTGTTTACTTGTAGGTGCTCTTCTGGCCGGCATGGCGCAATTTCACGCTTTTTGCGTAACTTCTATTAGATCATTTACGTTCTCAATGTTTCCCTGCTCAAGACATCTGCAGAATTTTTTCTTATCGATCTTGGTAAAGTTCTATGGCCGACGTATTTTTACTGTTTTTTTTTTTATTTCGTACATTATGTATCTGTGTCCGCTCCTGGTCTCTTCCTCAAGTACCAAGTAGTTCTGGATTTCGCCGTCTAGATTTGCGGTGGTGAGAGTTAAGTCAGATTTCGACTTTTCCTGTCTCCCCTCTCAAATGTGAGTGTATCGCCTACATTTGTAATAATTAAATCCGATTCCGTGATCATTTCCAGAAGTCTCTGCCCTCAGGGGTTAGTTTTTTTACTTACCTCAAATCTACTACTACTATTTTACCGGATCTACTTCTTATACTTTCTCCCAGCTCGTCTAAGTATTTCACATACTCTTCAATACTACCTGATTGCAATTGCAACACCAATAAACACCATACTGTAGCCCTGCAACGTCGCACTATTGTGGGTCTCATAAATAAATCTGTACCTACAGCCTCTCCGAATCTTAAATTAGGTAACAAGCGCAAATCTTTCTCATCCCCACTCAGACTCGCTCATACCGTGACCACATTTCACAGGTCGACTGTGGTTTTGAGAAGAACCTTTTTGTCCAACCAACCAATTTCAAATTAACCACACCATCCATTCCGCATATAAGTTTTCAAAGCAATATCCTATCAAGTAACCAAACATTCCCCACTTAGAGTCAAATCTCTAAAGATCTATTGTAGTCATCTATGGATTTATTGACTTTATATGACCACGATAGATCTTTTTCATGATCTTTCTGCATAAACCACGTTTACCAACTTACAGCGGTCTTCGATTCACATCCTCAACCACAAACCAGCAGTCAGTTCATCTTACACCCTCTCTGCAAATTTTCAATTCTCTAATCATTAAATCATCAAAACATCATCGCCTCGCGCTGCTGCTTTAAGTCTCTCTTCGTCATCATCCATAGTCGTCAGCCATCTCCATCACCGCTTCAAACAATATCAATATCGATTCAACTTCAGTAACAAGCACCAAGTTCAAGGCCACCACCAGATAGTTCCTATTTTTGGTCAGGCCGGGTGTCTTTACACAATTTTCAGTTTTGGAGCTTTTCCTCAGTTTTTCTAAAACCGCGTGATATTCTTCACCTTTCCTTCCAAACGCTTTTAAAAGTTTACGCATTTCGATCGCCCAATATTCTTTCAGCTTCGGCTCAAGGTAGCTGGAAGAGTTGAATTCCTTCGGGAAAAAGTTCGGGTTGTTGCTATTCATCCATTTAACCGTTTTTGTTATAATCAGATGAGGCGGTCAATTCAAATCCTTTGTGGGATTTCAGAAATTTGTGTCTCGCTTTGTAAATTGATCGTGCTTTTCGTGATAAAAGTCAGATTTACGACCACAAATACAGATCCTTTGCCAGACAAAGTATTTTTCTAAAAGCTCGATGAGCGTTTTTACTTTTTCTATCCTCAGGCCAGAAGTCTGAAGGAAGTCGATTTTGAAATAAGTCTCGTAATCCATGCAGACCCAGTCAAAATCCTTGATTAAGTTGGGGCTATTTTGACTATAGGTTTAAAATCGTGATTAGCTCTTGGTTTTCTGGACCAGTAAGTAGAAGCAGTTTAGCTTCTTGACCACGTCTTGGACGTAAACATTGGGGTTTAAGGTAAACTGTGCTTTGATTTTTCCAGCTATCGGATTAGCCATTTTATTTTTACGACTTGATTCAGACGTTTTCTGAATGCTCAAATTTTCTTTGGGCTTCCCAATAATGTCCGATAATAATTCCGGTTCTTTTGTTTGTGCACTAATTTGTCATGATGAACTTGTTTGGTCATGATTTAGACTTTGATTACTTTTTATATTTATCTTGATAGATAAGCAAATGAAAAGTTTTAATTAGACCGCTATACGAGTACGTATTTTGAAACTGCAAGCAATTTCGAAATGCCCAAATTCTTTTTACTTCATCCAAGCGGACCTGTTGGAGCTATTGAGAGAAAAAGCCCTGCCGCCAGTACCAACAACTTGTCCTGTCAACCTTGTTTGGTCATGATTTAGACTTTGATTACTCTTTCTATTTATTTTGATAAATAAGCAAGTGAAAAATTTCAATTAGGTCGCTCATTGTTGTACGAGTACGCATTCTGAAGCTGTAAGCAATTTTGAATGCCCAAATTCTTTTTACTTTATCCAAGCGGACCTATTGGGCTATTGGGAAAGAAGGCCTTGCCACCAGTACCAACAACTTGTCATTACGAACTAGTGCAGTCATGATTTAGATTTTGGTGACATTTTTTGTCTATTTTGATCAATAAGCAAGTGAAAAGTTCCAATTGGGTCTCTCATCGTTGTACGAGTACCCATTCTGCAGCTTTAAGCAATTTTCAATGCCTAAAGTCTTTCTACTTTATCCAAACGGACCTGTTGGGCCTATTGGGAGAAAAGGCCCTGCCACCAGTACCAACAACTTGTTATGTCGAACTTGTTTGTTCATAATTTAGGTTTTGATAACCTTTTCTATTTTGTTTGATAAATAAGCAAGTGAAAAGTTCCAATTAGGTCGCTCATCGTTGTACGAGTACGCATTCTGCAGCTTTAAGCAATTTTGAATGGCTAAAGTTTTTCTACTTTTCTAAACGGACCTGTTGGGCCTATTGGGAGAAAAGGCCCTGCTACCAGTACCAACAACTTATTGGGCTAAAGGGGAGCTTTTTACAGCTTCTAAAACAACTGGGTTCTCTTCGAGTAGCAGACATTTGCAATGAACAACAACAGAGGCCAATATAGAACAAAACTGTGATGAACCCATGAAAGGAGAGACTGAATTTCTCTGCTATCAAAAATCAAAATTATTGAGAGTTTCAGACAAAGCCACGGACGTAGATGGCAACATATAAGCGAGTCGACTGGAATTGAACAGAACACCAATACAACGCCAAAGCCTAAAACCAAAGACAATACAACGCTTGTTAAATGGGATAAAGGAGAACTCGATTTAACAAAAGTTGTTCTGGTGACAAAACGAGGTTTTTAAAAAAGAATAATAGCAAGAGAGAGACATTTATAGACCAAGAGTACAGCAAAAAGTCTTGTTGGAACTATACGTGGCTGTAGTGTTTCGGCGAACAGAGAATTAATACGCTGGAAACTATTAATTACAAAATCTGAGGTTAAGAAGGTTTCCGTTCATTTTTGTTTTTTCAAAACATATGTCCGATTATTATTTCTGGCGGGAAATGGCATAAATAGATTGCAAAGTATGTTGGACATTGTAAAACATGTGGTTCTCAAAAGGCACTTAATGATGGGTTCTGCGAAAAAGATCATTTTTTTAGATTATTGCTTTAGACTTAATGGGTTTGCTTCCTAGAAATCGTTTGGGTAACAGTCAATTAATCGTTGGTGACTTGCTCTCATAGTATGAACACGTTACTTAACCCTTTAGTGCAGGAAGTGTTTTTGAAGTGTATGGTGTTCCACAATTTCCTGAAGAAATTTTTGAAAGTAGCTCAATGGTATGATGTACAAAAGACTATGCTCAAGTAAGTTTTGTAAAAAGGACTAAAAAATCTGTTGGTACGGCTAAACACCAGGTTCATCAAACGTTGTTGACATTGAGCAGAGTTCCAAAGATCAACAGAAACTACTTGCATTGATACGGATTTTATTTAGTAAACAGTAATTGGAGCAAAATCCATATTTGTTCAGTTTTTTCTTTACTTACAACACTGGAGAATTCGATGCACTATGTGAAGGCTCAACTACATCTATATTTTATCTATCTAACTGAATATGAAAGATGTTAATGTTTTCTAGACGGCTTAGCATCGTCTGTATCTGCGTGGAAGATGATCTTGTTAGTTCGGCCCAAACGATCTCTAGAACTAATAGACTCAAAAGCCAATTTGAAACGTTCAATGTCGCTAAAAGTGTTAACATTACAGGTAGAGTTAAGGAACATCGCCATAATATCTTCTAGGTCTATTACTGAAAAGATCTGATCATTACCGTTGTGCCAAAGGAGTTACCAAGAATTGTTTTTAAAATCAGTTTTGGTATTAACGACTCAATAAAAATCACTCACCAGGATCAACCAATTTTTCCTAATTTTCATATACCAAAATTGAATTTCTTTTATAATACAACACTTAACTAGCCAGAACAGAGCGATTGGAGGTACCATTGTCTAAGAGGGTTACTAAAAGAGTACAAAAGTCTTTAGTTTTTATGTAAGGATGACTATCGGCTGCATCGCCTACCAAAAGGGGAACTAAAGGAGTTTCAAAAATCCAATAATTCAGCAATACTTAATCTAAGCGTCTAATGAAAAGAAACTTTCTTTCTAGTGTTTGTGTGTCTTTGAACCATAAGACGTCCACCATCTGCACATCCATGCCTTTTTAATTGGTTTTTTGGAACGCTATCAATTGGCTACAGTCACATTCAATTTACTACAATGGTAGCAAAACTTTCTTTTATAACCTTTGAAATCCTTAAAAGAATGGCTGGATTGATCAGTCTCAGTACAAGCCTTCTCAAAAAAATCTCGATTCTGACTGTGAAGGTCTTTAGAAGCTCTTGGCTTAAAATCAGAGACAGAATAGTTGGACGCCACAAGTCCAAATCTTAAATTGAATTAAAAGTATAAACTGGTGGATGGTATTGATTTCTACTACATTGAGCAAAAAAAGTTTTTGCAAAGCCCAACTAGCTCTAATACTTTACGTTCGTGACTTAAGCAACCGTCCTCTCTAATCTTCTAAATAATAATTATGTAATATAAAAATTTGATACATCTCTTTCTAGCTCAGATTCTCTACAAGAAATTATCTTTTAAGGGTTTGTTCAAGAAAACTCAAAATTATCGATTTTATATTAAACCGACTTGAATCATAATTAAGCCTTGTCGGAAAAAAGAACTACAGCACTATCAAGTATCTACACTTTAGACACATGTCAAGATTTGATATATTCTTCAACCCCAAAAGTGGCAGAAAATTGCAATTACTCTCTTTACTGGAATTTTAAATTTCATTTGTGGGCAGGTACAGGTTTCTAAGAAAAACTTTGGAAAAGAGATTGGCTTTCCGTTTGAATGTAAATTCCTGCCCTAAATGGGCCTCAGAGAAAAACAATTATTTTTAGTTCTATTTCTCTTGCGTGATGACGTTATTTACTTGTTAGTAACATAGTGAAAGTCTAAATTTCCTCAATATATTCGCCTAGTGAAATATTTACATTAAAACCTACAACTTATTAGTTACATACAAGTTGATTCTTGTTAGATCTCATCAGTATAAATTACAAATGTATTAATGCAGTCTTGACCCAAATTTAACCCTTAACAGAAACAAAGTGCGCAAAACTATTTCACCTTAAGTTGGTTTTGCTACGCAAAACTAAACAAATTTTCACGGATACTTGCACACATATTTGTAGACCAACCAATGCTAGAGTTTGTTTATAATAAAACCTAAAAGAGAAAAGAGCTAAATATTTTTCTAGAAAATATTACAAAAGATAAAGAAGAGGCACACTAATTAAAAGTAAACATGCCCAGGGAAAATGTATTTCAATTTAAACTTATTGATGCAATTTTTCAGCGTAATGAGTTAAAACGTTCAGCAAGTCTGAGCTATCTGCGCGATCTGCTACTGGTTGATGCGAGCCTTCCTTTAGCCGACTAACATCTGCGATGTAAACCCGATCACTTTGTAAACGTCAAGACAGCATAGCAGACTACATTACATGAAATTATCTACAGATAAGTGTATTTGCTTGACCTTGGCTTGAACGTTAAAAATTCTATCCACACTTCTTTCATAGTTGTTATAAGATGCATTCCCCCGTCATTATTTTAATACGGTGTGTATATATACCGTAATTATTATTTTCTTAAAACAGGATGCTTCCAAGATAAAACAAACCAATTATTGGTAACTCTTTATACCTACTAATCACTGACGACTAGCAGGTTTCGCATATTTTTCTTCAAACTCAAAAATTGTAATCGATGAAAAAAATAAATTTAATGAGTTAAATCCGATTTGTAGTTTAATTAATATTAATTACGCCGCTTAACTTTGCGTTCAAAGATCCAAAGAACAATTTAATCTAACGAAAAAAAAGATCCTTTTATAATTTTAGGCATGAGCACAAGGACCTAAAACCGTATGATCCTCTTTGTAGGACACGCGACCTACACGTGCATTAAAACATAAAACCATTTCCTTTTTTTTAAAACCCACTCATTAATTGCTAATTCTTTTTGTATTTATTTATGAATGGTTTGAATAATTAACGAAAGGAATGTTTCCCTAATTATTAGAAAAAAAGAGACTGAGTAAGTAATAATAAGCAATAAAGGCATGACAAAATGTATTCTATATATTAGAGTTCGTAAACACATATCATCTTGGTTTTACTAATCTTGTGTTGAATTGACCTGTCAAGATTTTAGTACTGTTAATATATTTCTTTTAGTTTTATTTAGATTGTAGGACTCGGTGATGATTCAATTTATGGCCATACCATTCATTCGTAGGAAGTTTGATGGTGTCCTTATGGAATAAACTTATTTAACTGTATCTTCAGGTCTTTTGAACTCAACTGCGGAATGTACAAGTGTATAAACCAACGTCGCTAATTATTGCTGTCTTTTGGCTTTGATATCCATGTTCAACGTCTAGACGGATGTATAAGACTATCTTGATAGAATGTCACGGTATGGTGCAGCGCAGAGAATTGCTAGTGTGTATCTATCATTAACTCAAGCCACCATATTTTCCAGTTCGGATATATTTAACGCTCCTTGAAGACTAGAGCTTTAGATGTTTGCAGACACTGAAGTCCCTTTTTTCCACAGGCTCTACCACTAGGTAGGGGAAGGGCCGATTTTGCTATTTTACGCCTATATCAACTTCAGAAGAACATCGAGGAAGGCTCAATGCCAACTTCTGCAAAACTTGATCAGTTAACTGACCATTGGCCAAACTAAAACTCCAACTACCACATCACAGTCATCTTGATGATCACTACAACCAGTAATATTGAGTCAACTCCAGTCTTTCCGTAATTTTCGTAAATTACTTTTAAAATTATTTTCCAGAAATCAATTGGACTAAATATTAATAGTAACTGTTTAAGGGATCCGTTAAGCAACCATCGCCAACATTTTTCAATATTGATGAATTTTTTGCTAAATATGTAACCCAATAAAAGTTCTTTTACTTAAACGGTTGACTAAACTACACAAAAGCACTGCCGTTTCGATGGTCAGGTTGTCGATTAATAAATTGGTAAATGCTTAACTGAAGACAAAACGAGAAGAAAGATTGCGACGTCATTTCAAAAGGGTAAAAATTCAACTATAGTAACTCACATATTCAGTACAATTCAGTTCAGCCACCGCAGGAGCAATACATACTCAAGGCTAGCCATTATTACTCCACTCGAATTACTACGCCTACCCGAAGAACAGCGACTGATCCGCATGCAACAGCTGATCACAAACATCGATATTGCTGGTATCCTTTATCAGATCCGTACCGAGCACCCCAACGTTGAGTTCTCCGAAAAATGACTCCGTCAGCACCTACAAGAAGAAGAAGCTCCGCAAGATATGGAAGAAGATTCGGAGCCACCAACGGAAGACACCATCGCCGACACGAAGATATGACGGAAGAATCAGAAACAGAAGAAGTCCCAAAGGGGACGGGCTGCCGCACCTCGCGACAGCAAGGTTCCCCTTCAAACCGCTCGTGACGTGGCCGCCAACCAGAGATGCGATGTCGTGCGCTTTTTCTATTTTCGGAGCGGACACCGATTTCAAACAAGACGATGACTTTATTAAAGCTGCTTGTCGATCGAGAAAGAGATGCCGAGAATCGTCCGACGTAGAACCGCAGCCGACCTCCACGGCTAATCGCTTCTTCGTTTTAAGAGCCAAGAGCGACGCCGGATTGCAGGACGACCCGTCACTTGTCTCCCAAGTGGCCTTTCATAGTCCTTCACAAGGAAAACAAATGGGCCAGCATCTCTCGACATTTCACATGGCTTGATCTCATCGTTACAAAGATTAAAAACCTGCGTGACAGTATCATGATCAAGCTGGCGGCGACGGTGCAGGACTACGTCGGCATCAAGGAGCTACTCGACACCATGAAGATTTCTCATCACACCTACCAGATGACGTCGGAGAAGCCACTCAAGGTTGTCTTTCGGGAGGTCCCGGAGCAAATCCCTGCCAATGAGGTGAAAAAGGATCTATCTAGTCTTCTGGTAACTTGGATGGATCCCCATGCTCCTGGACTACACCGCCGAGGCTGGGGAGATTTTCCGAACCATCGTGGTTTTCGAACTGAGAGTCACCGTGGAACCCTCGGCGAAGAGAACAACGATGGGTCAATGCCAGCGATTCGGCCATTCGCAGTGATGCTGGTGCGTGAAGACCAGACAGACACCCGCTGCATGTACCAACTGTGGAGGTGCACATCCGGCAAACTACAAGGGGGTGCTCCCGATATCCCCGCGTAGCAAGAGCGTTGACGGTCGACTCGTCTATCTCAGGAAAGTCGGCCACTGCTTTCATAAACCGGGAACGTCCAGCTCCGCGAACCAAACCACCAGGACCACGGCAGCAGACCGAATGGCAAGCCGCCGATCCCGACTCCGGCGAGAAAAGCGTGCCAGTCGCACCAACGAGCACCTGCGGCTCCCCGAACAGGTTACACTTGCCGGGCGGTCTGAACCTAATCGATCTCTTCTAGGCACTAAAGACTCTGGGACTGGCTGACTGGCCGCCGTTGAAAGCTTCGCTCAGAACGTCATGGCAACTCTGGGAGTCTAGAATCAAGAAACTCTTCCGCCATCCAAGGGCCGCTGTCACCAGCACAGCCACTAATATTCAACAGTTGGTCAACTAGAGAAGAAGGAAATATCAGACAAAGTGCAAATTTGCATGTTTTGTTTTGCATAATCGAATCGAATCAAATCATCATTGCTCCTGCTGCTTCTTTCGATTAAAGCCGCCGCAATGCGTCCTCTCCGGCTGATCCGCAGAGAAGTGTGAAAGTCCGGAGTTTCGGTTTCGGAACGATCCAGCTCCCAATTCCTCGTCGGCTTTACCGTCGCGTAGTCTAGCTGACTGGAGGAGTAGTTGGCTTCTAAGTTGCATATTAAAACAATCGAAATGCGGTAATTTACATAAAGAATATAACTTTGTTGCCATAATTTTGTTTTCTTCTCTCCAACTTACTTTATGACCTTGCGTTTTGCTACTCCAAGATCGTTGGTTTTGTTTCTTCCTTCTAACCTGCTCTACGATTTTGCATCTTGCGCTTCCGAGGTCTTGCATGTTTTTCTCCTTTCTAAGCTGTTCTATGACTTTGTATGTAGCGATTCCGAGGTCGTCAATTTTTCTTCTCCCTTCTAACCTGCTCCATGACTTTGTTGCTTGCGAATCCGAGGTTTTGGTTTCTTTCTACCTTTTAACCTGCCCTTTTAATTTTGCATTACGATTCCGAGGTCTTTGATTTTTTCCTCTTTTCTAACCTGCTCTATGACTTTGTATCTTGCGATTTCAACGTTTTCGGTTTTCCTGTCCCTTATAACGTGCTCTATGACTTTGTACCTTGCGATTACAAGGTTTTGGATTTTCTTTGTTTATTGTAACCTGCTCTGTAACTTTGTATCTTGCAATTTCAAGATTTTCTAATTCTTCCCCTTCAATCCTGCTGTATGACACTGTATCTTGCGATTCCGAGGTTTTCGATTTCTTTTCTCTCTTTTAACCTGCTCTATAACTTTGTAACTTGCGATTCCGAGGTCTTGGATTTTTTTGTCTATTGTAACCTGCTGTATAACTTTGTATCTTGTGATTTCAAGATTTTCTAATTTTTCCCCTTCTATCCTGCTGTATGACGTTGTATCTGGCGATTCCGAGGTCTTCGATTTCTTTTCTCTCTTCTAACCTGCTCTATGACTTTATAATTTGCAATTCCGAGGTTTTCCATTTTTGTCTGTCTTCTAAACTGCTGTTTGACTTTGTATCTTGTGATACCGAGATCTTTCGTTTCTTTACTCCTTTCTAACCTGCTCTATGACTTTGTATCTTACGATTCCCAGGTCTTAGATTTCTTTTGTCCATTGGGACCTGCTCTATGACTTTGTATCTTGCGATTCCGAAGTCTTTGGTTCTTTTCTTCCTTCTAACGTGCTCTATTATTTTGTACCTTGCGATTACAAGGTTTTTGATTTTCTTTGTTTATTGTAATCTGCTCTATAACTTTGTATCTTGTGATTTCGAGGTCTTCTAATTTTTCCCCCTTCTATCCTGCTGTATGACACTGTATCTTGCGATTCCAAGGTTTTCGATTTCTTTTCT
>VTPC01001097.1:50691-171566 GCA_011009095.1 Ignelater luminosus
ATTTCGATGTCTTCGATTTATTTTTAGCCTTGTAACTTGCTCTATGACTTTGTAACTTGCAATTCTGAGTTTTTCCATTTTTGTCTCTCTTCTGCCCTGCTCTGTGACTTTGTTTGTTGCGATTCCAAAATCTTTGTTTTTTTTCTTCCATCTAACCTGCTCTATGACCTTGCAGTTTGCGACTCCCAGGCTTTTGATTTTGCTTTCTCCCTTCTAACCTGCTCTATGAGATTGCATCTTGCGATTCAAAGATCTTTGAGTTTTTCCCTTCTAACCTCTTCTACGACTTTGTGTCTTGCAATTCCGGAGTCTTCAATTTTTCTTGCTCTATTTGAACCTTCTCTTTGACTTTGTTAGGTCCCTGGCAACCTGGGATGATGATCTTCGTTTACCTAGACTATAGGAATACTTTTGTATGCTAAAGGTACTACTTTATTGTTGAGAATCGCATTAATAATCGAAAGAAATTTGGTATTGGAATGCTGTAATTTTGCAATTTGACGTATTTGTAATTTGTTTATCATTTCGGACGAATGCGTTGGGATAATAGAATGAATAGGTTTGGTATATTTTTCTTAATTTGGTAAAATTTCTTTTTGAAGCAGTAACTTTATCTAGCAAAAGAAGAGCAAAAAACTGTTTGATAATTAATTTAATCGTAACATCATGTATTTTTGATAGTGGCTATTCGAAGGCCAGCAACGTCACTGTTTAATTTCGGTTTTCTCGGTAACCGCTTAAGCAAAAACATTTTTATTAGAGGACATATTTAGCAAATAATTAGCAAAAAACTAATTAAAATATAAAATTTTCCCGTTGGCGGTGCCAGCTTACCTGGCCCCTGTTTAAGTACGCTTTCAGAGATTTAAGACCAAAGAACAAAATTAAAAGCTGGAGAGTAGATTTTCGAAAATTTCTAGAAAATCCTGCTAGCTTTCTCAATTTAGATTTTATTATTATTTTATTAAATCTCTACTAGGTATTAATCGACTAACACGTGATATTTGAAGGAATATCCTAAGAAAGAATCTAAAAATGTCTGCTACAGTATAAAGTAAACCGTCTCATATTAATAACGAGCAAGCAAAATCGAACGTCATCATGCAAAATTATTCAATAGCAACATCGTGGGACCTGAGGGTACGTCATCGTTATAGAAAACATCTTATAACGAAGGGTAGAAAAATGTTATCAGATGTTCGTGCTGAGAACGCTGCTTTCGTCAAGCTTCCCTATTGATTTCTTCCCTTACATTTAAAACTCTTATAATATAAATTCTCACATAATATAACAATAAATCCGAATATCTTTCATTTTGCAAAATATAAACTAAACTTACAGGCGTCCTTTTCGTTTAGTTAATTCGAGAAAGATCGACAATTACTACTGTGTACTTAATATTTATTAGACACACTATAAGAATGACTATAAAGTACTAATTGGTTGATTTTTATCTCGAAACTGCGTGAACTGTAACCTGCAAGCTATAAATGAATGTGCCCGTATATAGCTAATTTATGTCACGAACATTGAAATCTTTGTAGGTATCTATTTTCTATTGTTTACGTATTTTTTCAAGCATGGATAAGTAATGTTTGTTGTAGTTTAAAGAATTTTAAAAAATCGCTAGAATAGAAAGAGAAAAGAAAGTATTAAATGAAAAATCTTTGTTGTTTTGCATAATATTTAAATAATATTAATTTTACATTTGTATACATATGCGATTAAAATATTTAACTAAAGTAAAAATTAGTTATTCAAATTAGATGCCTTTTTTATATTTTTCAATCCAGCTAGATTATTATCATAGGTATTTGATTATTTCTTTTATTAATGCAAATATATATTCAAAACGTAAAAAATATGCACATTTTGTACAAACCGAAAGTTGTGTCTTGTATTTCAATCCTCACTTCTGTTTATGTCCAGCCGCTTTAAAATTTTTGTGGATGGAGTTGTTTTTGTTGTAAAGCTTGAGGGCACAGTAAAAAAATCTATATAAGCAGCTACTATAATAATTTTATTAAATTGAAATGATAATTTAAAGATGTTTAAATTTACATTGTAAAATAATAAATTAATCTTCTTGGTTTAGATTTTTTTGTTTTATTTTTAGAATGTGTGGCTTCTTGTATTTTACATTCGGACACAATTTGTTAATTTCTAGCTTAAATAATAATTAATCAAGGTCAATAAAATCGAACTCGAAGAACGAAATGTATTGTTTTGGCGAGCAAACAAAATTTACATCAAAATCAGTTAATGACTCCAATCAATTAGGAGCTAAAATAAAGTAGACCCAAACAAATTATCAA
Source organism: Ignelater luminosus (assembly GCA_011009095.1). Classification (NCBI taxonomy): domain Eukaryota; kingdom Metazoa; phylum Arthropoda; class Insecta; order Coleoptera; family Elateridae; genus Ignelater; species Ignelater luminosus. The sequence continues at coordinate 53,007 of VTPC01001097.1, forward strand.
TGCACAGGTTTAAACGGCAGACAGGTCTGAAAATGACCACCCTGAGACGACTTATAATAATCACAAAAAGCTAAATACACATTTATCGTTGGTTCTCATCGATAGTCAGAAATTAGAACGAGCTTCATACATAGTTTCAGTTTCTAATTTCTGTTTCTCGGGTAATTTTTATTCTTCTCCTTTTAAACAAGCAGCGGGTGAAGTGCGGATTGCGGTTTCTCTCAGGCGAAGATTGTAGGTGCTAGGACGTAGCGAAAATCCACATCCAGCGATAGATAATCCTACTTCTGCAGAATACGACAGACCTGACGCAGTAAGCGTCGATAAGAAATCCCCGATCCCGATGTGTCGCATGTACGAGGGCTGTTTGACGGAAGTGTGACATTTCAATAAAGAACAGGTTTAGCCTAGATTTTTTTTTATTATTTTTCAACATAGTTCCCTTCAAGTGCTACACACTTAGTCCAACGACTTTCCAATTTCTTTAAGCCTTCTGAGAAATGTTCTTTTGGCAACTCGTCAAAATAGGCCTGCGTTGCAGCAATAACCTCTTCATTTGATGCGAATTTTTTTCCTGCGAGAGATTTTTTCAAATTCGGAAATAAAAAAAGTCTCTTGGGGCCAGATCCGGTGAGTATGGTGGATGGGGAAGCAGTTCGTAGCGTAATTGTACCAATTTAGCGGTTGCAATTGCAGATGAATGAGATGGGGCGTTGTCGTAATGAAAGAGCACTTTCTTACGTGCCAAATGTGGGCGTTTTTTCTTTAAGATAACATCAAAACGGGTCAATAAATCAGCATAATATTGGCCAGTTATTGTTTTACCCCTTTCCAAATAGTCAATATGGATTATGCCTTTAGAATCCCAAAAAATAGTCGCCATGACCTTATTAGCCGAGTGACCAATTTTAGTCTTCTTTGGTGCACGTTCGTCTGGTGATATCCATTGTTTCACTGTTCCTTTGTCTCAGGGGTATGGTGGTGGATCCAGGTTTCGTCAACAGTCACATATCGGCGAAAAAAACTCAACTGGATTACGTTGTAACATGACCAAACATTGATTTGAAGGTTGAACACGAATTCTCATTTGGTCCACTGTGAGTAATCGCGGCACCCATCTTGCCGATACCTTTTTAATATACAAATGTTCGTGTAAAATATTATGCACCCGTTTGATTGAGATGCCAACAGCATCAACTATCTCGCGCACTTTCAAACGTCGATCAGCCATTACCATATTATGGATTTTGTCAACGATTTCCTTAGTAGTGACCGTTTGTAAGGGCCCGGGGCGTTCACCATCGTCAGTGCTCATACGGCCAGTTTTAAATGAATTAAACCACTTGGAAACCATTCCATGCGATGGAGCAGATTCACAGTAATATTTCCGTAATTTCTCCTCAGTTTCTTTCACTGTTTTTCCACGTAAAAAATAATGTTTAATTAAAACACGAAATTCACGTTTTTCCATATTTACAAAATAGCACAAACTTGATTGATTTCTATGACTGCCAAATGTATACTATTTCACAGATTGACATGAAATTTGGAGGTTAAGCCTCTAAAAGACTGACGTATATGCTAATGTTTTCGATTTACCGATATCAGCGCCATCTAGCGGAAAGTCACGCTTCCGTCAAACAGCCCTCGTATGTCGTGCTCGAGTTGCTGTTCTTAAAGCTTAATTCTTTACTAAATGAACACGAAGTCAGAATCCCTTTTGTGTTGATTCATTGGTGAAGAGCCACTCATACAGCAAAAATTAGAAGAAATTTAAAGAAAGGCCTAAAGGCAGCTTCTGCTCCTAAGGTTTTCAAATCTACAGTGCATCCATCTTTAAAATCATGCTTATGGTAGTGTGAGCTACTGTAACCTCCATTGTGCATTCTTTTACCGTGACTATTATATTTACATTATCTACATATAGAATGATAGACAAGTAATATCTATTTCAAGGTTAGATAACACAAACACACCAAAGACTTGATTATCAGTTTCTTAGTGAAATAACATCAAGCACAGCATCTTAGAAAAGTATTTAACCTTTGCTCGTTTTAGGTCTAACCTCATATAACTGAAAACAGGATCGGCGTAAGGACGTGCAAATGAGACAACTTGCAGGCTTAATCATAAATAATCTAACGTAAAATCTGATAGAATCATCTTAATTAAGTACTTTGATTTATTCTGGGTAATAATACAAGACCATTCTTACATGTTTGATTTGGTTACAATCAGGAATCGATATCTTGAGACAAACGTAGCCTTTACGATTTATCACAAGGTTATTCAGTGTGATCTTAAACTTTTGCATGCCTCTTTGCACTTATATTATAAAATTTCGAAGTTGGTTTGGTTTCGTCTCCATGTCAGGCTTTAATTCTAGAAACTCTGCCCCAAGAATTAAAGTTTTTGCTTCGTCTTTGACTAAAACAGTATTGAAAGAGTGTCCTGTAAATTGATACCCTACTGCTTGTTTCTGCTTTGAGCCATGATAAACAATTTCTTCAAAATAAAGTTAGAGTAAGTCTTCTCAAAATCAAGCCACTGCTAACACTAAAATCAAATTTAAGAGTAAATGTTTTTCCTCCTAAACCATTATATTTCAGCAAACCTAGATTTAAATGTAACTAATACTTTTTTAGGATGCCAGGTAGAAACTATTACTTTAATTCCTTTTTGCAATTTGTAAAAAGACTAAAGTGTAAACCCAACTTACTAAAACATAAGTGACTTTGACAACAAGAACAAAGAAATACGAGGTAATATTAAACTAAGAGTGTATTTGGGTGCCGAAATGAGAGTTTGGAGTAGCTTATGTTTGGTGTGCTGGCATCTCGATAACTTTTGTGGGTAAAGAGTGACGCGAGGTTTTGCGCTTGAGAATATTTAGTAAATATACAAAAAAAGGCGGGAAGTAAGTGTAAGTTTTGAGACGCTCGTGGTTTATGACAGCCACCTTCGGCGGCCCCGGCTTGGGGTTCGCCCTCGTTCGGGTTGCCAAACTTCCAATGCGATACTTATATCTCGTCTAGCTGCCCGCCACTGCATTTTTTCCGCTTAACCCAATTTAAAACACTAAAAAATGCAGAGGTCAGTCTTAAAATTAATAATTTTTTTATTTATTAGACGATAGACGTGACACTTGCAGAGTATATACGGAAAGTCACTCTAACAGGATCTTTTGAAACCGAGCAAATAAACTTTTTCGTACGCTCACCATTGGTGGAACTTTTTTCGAATTTAGCAAGTATTTCAAAACATCGGATACGAGGGGGAGGGCAAATTATTCCTCCTTGAAAAACGGGATTTTTCCCCATTAAAGTTTGACGCAGGTGATAAATGTAGCGCTATGCAACACATCGATTGGTACCTGAATCGCGATTAATTATCTATAAATAAGCGCCCCAGAAGGGTTAAAGGAAGCCCCGGCCCCTCGAGCTGTAATCGCACCCATATGGTAGCCTATACTCTAACCTACAGAACAAAAGAAGTCTCATGTAGATACGACTCTTCGTTCCCGAGGTACAGCACAAAACGCTCCATTTTTGGTTTTCCGGGGGTGGAGGGAGAAAAACAAACGCGAATTGTTTTGTTTGCGCACAGCTGCTGGGAAGGGTCAGTTCTATATAAGATACGAATACGAAGCGATTCGGATAATTTAGAGCATTTTCGTGAAATCGGAAATTTATGGTCGAGCCGAACCTGCACGGCGTCCACGTTTACTTTTCGAACGGTAATTATTTCTGTTCAGAGAGTGCCCCGGGACACCCTAAGTATGCATGTCGAATTTGGCCCTCTTATCTCTTCTCGTTTTCGCTCTATGAATTTTTTTCTTTGGAAATAGAAATCCCCCTAGCGCCGCCCATGATAGAAGTAGAAGTTGGTTTTAGCGGTTGTCGTATGCAGGACCACTATGGTAAACACCCTCTCAGAAGAGGTCTCGATATCTCTTAAAAACACAAATCACTTCCCCTGCTCGACGCCTATGGAACCAACCTCAAGTTCGGTTAGCTCAAAACAATGGGGGGGGGGGGAACGCCCAAAAAACAGTGCTCTCATCTAAACTGCTCGATTCCGGCCACTAAGGACCAGGCGGTTTTTCGACTTTTGCTCCCCACCTTTATACCGGGGAGGGTGGTGACGTGCAAGGTCGCTACTGAACCCAAGGGGGATGATATACTCAAAAATCAACAAAATCGGCTTGGTGGTTCTCGAGATCTAGAAAACGAGTATGGCGAAAAAACGCTATTTTTGGTCTTTTGAGCCGCTCGTTCTCCGAACCTACTGGGCACTTAATGAAAACCTCTTAAATGCATAACACCACTACTAAATTATATCGATTTCACCCTGTCCGGTTTAAAGGCAAGCAATGTTTACATTCTTGTATATTCTTATTTTATACTTCTGGTCTGTGATTGGTCTATGATTCTGGTCTCTGATTGGTCTGTGAAAGAGTGAAAACTGATAATACATCCGTTACATTCTTCACAGTTTAATAAACCATATCAGAACGTCTTGCTGAACGGTTCCTTACAAGAAGCAGAATTTAAATAAATATCGCAGAGGTTGGAAGTGACGATAACATTTTCTCGGATTTGGAATTGGAAGAAGAAGAAAACGAAAATTTACTATATTTACCTATAACCACCAAGAATAGTCTTTCAAACGCAGGGATGAGTTTTTCTATTGTTTGTATAAAATTTCTTTGTCTTCAAGAGAATAAGACAAATTTTTAGAACGAACTCAATGAGACATACAAGTGATACCAGGAAGGTACAAAGGTCCATGAAGATTAAGAAGCTCAAACTATTGAGTTTGAGCTTGAGGTACACAACGTCATTTTCTTGCAGGTGTGATGTTAAGCATAAAAGATACCGACTTTTGACTCTTTTTCTACAGCTGGATGCCTTTTTTCACAATCTGAAAGTGATCTTGAAAGGAAGACAACTGGTCTGTCGCCCTGTGACAATATTGCAGCTATGACAAAATCTGAAGCATCTGCTTCAACAACAAACGGAATTGCCGAAACAAATGCTTTTTCTATCTGAGATTTAAAATTTTTAAAACAGGGCACAGGAAAAGATTTACATTCAATAAGAGATCTTGCCACATTGGAAAATTTCGGAAGCCACCTGAAATAGTGGAGGAACATTCTCAGGTCATGCTACATTGCATCCCGTGCATCCCACGCATCCCCGTGCATCCCATGAGATTTCAATGCATTCCATGAGATTCCCAGACAGCCTTTGAAATTTCGTGCATTGGAATGCATCCATTGAAATTCCAATGCATAGAAATTCAAGAGATGCAGTGAAATCTCATAGGATACACGGAAATCTCATTAGATACATTGGAATCTCATGGAATGCATTAGAAGCTCATGGGATGTTAAGGAAAATCTAATTCTTTTTCATTCAGTGTTGAATTGAATTTTTTGGTAACTCTGAAAAATCTACTGAGATCTTTATCATGTTCTTCCTGATTATTACCACAAACGGTTACATCGTCTAAGTAGACATATGTATGTCCCTTGGAGATATACTTTTTAAATAATAGAATTTATAAGACAATACCTTGTACAGTACAGACTCTTTAATCCGAACTAATTAAACCACGGATTTAAAGAGATAAGTTCGGATTGCCAATAGTTTTGGATTACTGGATAGCGAATACATATTAGGTTTTATGTGTTACTGAGAAGTAAAAAACTTCCTCCTTATGTTTCTTCATATCCGTAATAGGTGATTTTCCGAAGTTATAAATTTTAGATAATTGAGATGCCGGTTCATCTTCATCTAATTTATTTAGAATCTCTACTTTTTGCGATAGGGTTAACGTGTGGTGTTTTTTACGACATGTTTACACGGTAGTAATATTCCAACTAAGGACGATGTAATTAAGAAGCTTCCGGTTCACAAAAGAGATTTTCCTGATACGGCCATAAAAAGCTAATCACGCGTTGTTTCAAGCGGTACTTTTATTCTGTCCGCTGACTGTACAATCCGAACGAAGTTCGTTAAACCGCACTTTGTTCGAATTATAGGGTCTTGTTCGGACCATCGATTTGGGCTTCGTTAACTCAGAGTACTGGATGTTGGGATTAAGGTGAGTTCGGATTAAAGAGTCTGTACTGTGTTTCTAAAGATAAAATACAACTGTCCTCAACAGGAGAGGTGAAAACCAACGAAGCCATGTTATTAATATTATTGGATGGGAATTACTGTAATTGATAATTAATAAAAGTTGATTTACCTTCCATATCTGTCAAAATTGTCGCTGGTACATCAAGTTCAATATCATTGATACAATAAAGTAAAAAATTATCAAGTATTATAGATTCTTAAATATGCAGATGGTCGTCTTGTTCTTGCTGGTCTTGAGTAGCCTTGATTAGGTTGTACATGTTGTAGTTGTGTGGCTACGTGTAGCTGACTTCTTCGTGTTTCCATCAGGTGCCATTCTTCTGAACGGGGAGGGTTTTGCTGGTGTTTCAAAACGCACCCTTTTCTTTTTAGTTTCATTACGTAGTAGTTTACCTTACTATTGCTTCTCCACCGTTCAATTTAACTCCAAGTCAAGAAGTGCCATTTTGCTTATGATATTCCCTTGTTTCCGCATCTTCTTGTTATTCACATATTTAGAAAACTCTACTTGAAGAGAACGTGTTCGAGGTAGCAGTTCTTGATCAGATTGTTGTTCTTGATATGGTTGCATGGCATCGAGCTTGATTCTAACGTTACGATGAAAATATAATTCGACAGGGGTTTTGCCCTTTGCTATCGATGTTGCCCAGTAGCAAAGTAAAGTTTTTTATAGCTTCTGCTTGATGCGAATGTTTTCCTTTGTCATAGCTTTTAAGCGCTTTTTTAAAGTTTGGACAATTCTTTCTACCAACAGTTTGCTGCTGGGTGGCCTGGAGCGATGAATCTTTGCTTGATTCCGTTTAACTGGCAGTAATGTTTGAACTCTTCACTTTGAAATATAGAAGCATTGTCAGATACCATGACCAATGGATAATGATGGCTGGAAAATATTTAGTTTAACAGTTGTATGGCGTCATAGAATGTGGAAGTTTTCTCAATATGTTTAATTTGAGCCCATCTAGATTTTGAATCAATAAGGACAAAAAAGTAGGAATATTGGAAAGGCCCAGCATAGTCGATATCCCAATTATTTGATGACGGGTCCCAATGATGGATGGGAGGATTATGTTTTAATGCAGAGCAGGATTCACAAGACCTGATATCTTTGATATCTTTGTCAATGTTTTTCCACGTACGTCAACGGAAGGCTAACTGCTTCACTTTTGTTATTTCCAAGTGGGTTGAATGCAGTTCGCTTAATACTTTTGTTTGAAGACTTGCAGATATGACCATTCGACCGCTCTTAAAGAGTGTGCCTTCATGTAATGTATACTTGGTGTCAATCGCTAATGTTAGAAGCTCATTTTTAATTTTACATAGATTTTCATCACGTTTGGTTTCTTGTGCTATTTGATCAGGCGTTGCACAGACTTCACTTACTTCTTAATTGATGAGCATATCAGTAGATTGAAATTCTTGATTTAGCGGTGCTCTAGATAAACAGTCAGCATTTTGATTTTCACTTTTTTCCTTAAAGTCACATCGTAGTCAAAAGCAGGAAGGAATGATGCATAGCGCAACAGCCGTGCTGATGTCATTTTAGGTATCTTTGCTTTTCTATAAAAAAATTCTTGTTAATGGCGGGTTATCGGTGACCAAATTAAAACGACGGCCATATAGATAGTCATAAAAATGGTCGACACCGAACACAATGGCTAAAGCCTCTCTATCCAGCTGTGAGTAATTTTGTTCAGCAGCAGATAATGAACGGGACACAAATGCAGTAGGATGTTCTTTAGAGTTGATTACATATGAGATCACCGCAGCAATTCCTGTAGGGCTAGCATCTGTAGCCAGGGTTACTGGTAAAGCAGGGTAGAAGGGAACCACCACTCTATTAGTGCTAATTTTATTTTTGAGTTTAATAAAGGCTAGTCCCCTGTTCATAGAATTTTTTTTCCATTCTAAGTAATTTTCGCATTGGATATGTTATAGTTGATACGTCAGATAGGAAACGAGAGTTAGTACGTTACCATATCTCTTTACCTCTTGTATACTTTTGGGCCTTGGCATGTTAACAATTGCTTTTACCCTTGATGGAGATTTTGATTTTGTTATGTTTGACGGTGTGTCTAAAATAATGTCTTGAGCTGATCTACCCTTATATTCTACTTGAACGGGAACTTTTTCTAATGGATAAAATAAATCTTCAGTGAACGATCTAAAAGCCGCATCAGTGAACTGTAGAGGATTTTTGATGTTCAGCTTGATATAGTGATTTTTGGACACAAGAGTATACCCTGCGCCTGTGTTTACCTCAAAGGTTTGTTGTTTCTCTTGCGAGGAGCTTCAGAATGATATTGATGCAGTAAAGGGCACTATAAAAGTTTTGCAATGTGACTTAACAAAAAGACACAGGAGACTGCATGTTACTGCATTTTCAGACATGCCCATGCTTGCATAGTAGCCTCCAGCAACACGTCTGTGAGCTCAGTTGTTCATTTGCAGTGACAGTATAAAGTGCGGACTATGGCAACGTGGTTACGTAGTGAGATAAAGGCAGTTTTGCGGTATAACTTTGTGCGTGGTTTAAGCCTAGTGCTTAGAAGAAATGACGCCTGCATTAAATAATGATTATCCACATAGTACAACTATATTCAGGTGATACAGATAATTCCAAAAGGGCAATTTCACTCTGGAGGACGCTGAGAGGGAAGGAAGGCCGCGAACGTCAGTAACAGAGGAAAACATTACTGCTGTGAGGAAAATGCTTGACGAAGACCGGCGAGTGACATACCGGCAGAAAGAGGAGACCTTACACCTTCATGCACCAGCAATTCATTCGATTTTGCGTGACCATTTACAAGTCTCTGGGTGTCGCATAGTCTGACGGAAGAGCAGATGACTCGTCGTGTGACTTGGTGCCGAAAGATGCTGAAAATGTTTAATAAGGGACAATCTCAGCATGTGAACAGCATTGTGACAGGTGACGAGACTTGGCTGTACTATTACGATGTGCCGACCAAGGATCAAAACAAAGTTTGGGTCTTTAATGATGAGGGCACACCCGTAGCTGTCAGAAAATCCCGATCTGTTGAGAAAAAAATCCAGCGAAATTGTAGAGCGTGTTGTTTTGGACACACAGAGGACAGTCACAGCTAAGTGATACACTGAACATGCCTGCCTAAAGTCATACAATCTATAAAAAACCTGCGGCCAAAGTCGAGAATGGACACCTGGTACCTTCACCATGACAACGCTCCAGCTCATCGCGTCAAAGCCTGCACCGATTATTTGACCAATACTAAACTGAACCTTCTTGTGCACCCTCCTTACAGTCCAGACCTTGCTTCCTGTGACTTTGCACTGTTCTCTCGTGTGAAAATGAAGCCGAAAGGAAAACGGTTTTCTAGTGACGAGGACCTTCTGAGGTCTTGGGACAACGAGTGTGCCTCACTCCCGGATGAAACGTGACAGAGCTGGTTTAAGGACTATTTTCGGCGAATTAAGAAGTGTATTAAATGTGGTGGAAATTACTTTGAAAGAATTCAATAATCAAACTTGTATTGCAAAACTTTTATAGTTCCCTTTTATTTGCCCGGTTTGTTGATAACAAATTAAATTTTAATTTAATTAATTAATTAGAAAAGTAGACTATCTAGATTGGACGTATAACACCAATCAAAACATAATACACAGAAAACCTGGTATTAAAGATCTTGACATAACTTTTGACACCAAACTGTCATTTGTATACCAATGATTAACGAAGCATATAAAACTTTAGGACTTCTTTGTCGCGTATGTAGAGAATCTGCAAATTTAGATGCTCTTCTAACTTTATTTTGTGCATTCATCCGATGTAAACTTGGTACGATTATAGTTTGGATTTCTAAGATTTTGCTATTACAGATTATACTCGGTTAAATGGAAAGATAATTACGACGATCTATTAAATGTCTCTAGTATGACAAGATTATCGTATATAAAACAAATCTCTCATTTAAAAAGTATCGGAGAAGGATAGAGAAAACGATGAACAATTCGTGACATCTTCGCAAGAAGCATACAGGGACACCTAGAGGAGAAAATGGCAGAAAGAATAACAAAAGAAAACTTTAATTGACAAAATACTGGAAAGTAAAGAAACCATGCAGGATAAAGAAAAAGAAGAGTGAACAGAAGAAAGGAGACATTAAGTTAGATGGCACCCTCTGGAGAAGTACCTTATGCGGTTCCAAAGCACTGTTTAGGGAGGGAGAGGAGTTTTACCCTTTGCAAAGTGCCTTTGAAGGTTCTCGTCATCTATGGGAAAAAAGAGAGAAAAGGGTGATCTTAACGCAAGATGTCATTCAAGCACTTTCATATAAACTTTGATCGTTAAATCAAAATATTTTAACAATAATTCTATCAATCACAAATTTTATTAAATTAGATAGTTCGAACAGTCGCACACAACTTATCACAAAATACATAGTTTAGCTAGGTTGGAGATCCACCATATTGCATGCCAGCTCTCTATCGGATATAAACAGAAATGACAAATACACAAAAGAATCTTGATCCGTAATGACATGCTGCAACAGGGAGCATAGACATGTGGAAACAAAATTCGTGAAGAGAAATATAAACAGTCTATCTGAAAGACAAATGCCGTAAATAGTTTAGATACAAACAGACTCTGATCCTCGAACATCTTCTTATAGCATTTATCTTCTTAAGATTCACGAGGTATTTTAAAATGAGAGGCATAAGGTACAAGAATTGGATTTCATTTTGTCGTATTCTTGTAGTTTGCTTATCTGTGATAATCTCATCGTACTGGCTTACTAGAATGATTGGTTAGTCTTTTCATATTTGAGGTTCTACAAGACTATCTAACTTTAAAAATGAGTCAAATATCAAAAACCATTCCAAAATTCTTCGTAGGGCTACAATGCCTACAATGTCGTGTGCAATATGGCCATCCTAAAACTATAGCTACCCTTGCGGATTGAAAAAAGTGTAAACATAGTCATTAAGAACTGACCATTGAAGAAATAGCGATTTTAGAAAACTTCAGTTATTCATTTTGGTATGTGATAATTTCAAAAGCAGAACGTATTCGGATACAATTTTGTAAGTCAATACCAAATTTCTTTTCGGAGTTCCATTTAAAATTCGTTTTGATTAGAAGTCTTTGTAAACATCAAAATGCGAGTTTACTCGAAAACGGGGCATCTCAAGCGAAAAATGTAAAAGTAACATTCTTAAGTTTCAGATTGAGATGTTACAGTATAGCAACTGTCAATAATAACAGTTCTTGTGAAATTCTGGAAATTAGAACTGACTGTAAATCGTACGGATACTCAAATAATAATCGAAAAGATCTCCAAGTTTTAGACACAAAGGACTCAATAAGTTGCCTATATTTTAGTATTATAGTAGTCCGTTTATTCAATGGTTGCTAAACCTTGAGCGACCTCAGACATTACTTGGTCATTGAGACAGTTTTAATCCTCTGATTGACCACTTCATCCCTACTGCAGATTCTTGAAATCTTTGCATTCTGCTTTTGTCATTTTTCAATGAATGTGTCTTGTGTTTTACAAATTCTTGGAAAATATTTAAAAAAAATTATCGTTATAACAAAAACTTAAGACTGCATTCACCGTTAGGTTACTACTTTAATCATGTGGCTTAGGTGATCTTGAGGGAAGTCTAGGCTAGATGAAAGACTGCATCTCCTTACTCCCCATCAAAAAAAACCAAATATATTTTGTCTACTAAATCGATCAAAGACGGCAAGATTAGATTTTGATTCGTCGATTCATTCCGATTTATGGTGCTTTCGCTAGACAAGTTGACCTAGTACCTAGATGAATATAAGATCCTGAAGAAGCAGTTCTACCACTTGGACGACGAAAAGTCCAAGCTGTTCACTCGCAACATCTGAACTCCTGGCGGTGACTCGACGAACTTGAACTTCCTCCTAAGCGATGCTTTTACAGTAAAGTGCGGAGTGTAGATGTCAGCTTTGGCAATTGCGTCCATGCTCTTGTATGGATGTATATATAGGGGATTTTTCAGACTTATACCTCAATATCGACGTCCTCCTGCTAGCCGACGTTTTCGAAAACTTCAGGAACACATGTTTCAAGGCCTATCAGTTAGATCTGGCCCATTACGTGTCTGCTCCTGGTCTTACTTGGGACGCTATGCTCAAGTATGCCAAGGTAGAACTCGAACTGCTTCTGTTCGTCCAACGAGGTATTCGGAGCGGCCTAAGTCAACGTAGTAACCGGTACACCAAGAAGAACAAGCCATATACTCTGTCTCGTTTCTACAATTCCTGCTAAATATTTGTCGTGTTGGTAACAATACCTTATTGTGCTACTCCCATTAGATTATTTTTGTTTTTTGGTTTGCTGTTAACTAATTAATCATATTTAACTAATATGTTTAATCTAAATCTAACTTTGAAAACGCTAGAAATTTGAAATGGATTGGAATTATAGAAATGAGACAGGGTATACCTGCCTAGCTACAACTCCAACTAGGCTACTTCGTACCTGATGTACTATGATGTAAATGACCTATACGGTTGGGCAATTTCTAAGTTCCTGCCGTATGGAGGATTCAAATGGATCAACAAATTTTCATAGCTGCTATTCATAACTGCAGATATTATGAGAGTTCCGAACGATTTGCGTAAGATTACATGTTACAAGTAGATGTCAAATGACCACTCCTCTTCCCCAGGGTCCAAGCAGAAAAGTTACACAATAAAGAATGCTACGCGCTCTTAAACAGGGTTAGAACAGGATCTGAAAAGTCCACCAAATCCTCAAATCGTACATTGACTTAAACACTGAGATGAGGAAGAAGGCGAAGAACGAGATTTTATCTCACTTAAATTCGACTCACGTGACTGAATGCCAGTTATTTCTGGTTACAGTTAAAACGATGGAAGACGTGCGCAAGCGCAAGGTGGTCAGGTTAGTGACTAAAAAGGACGTACGCTATAGAGCTAAGGTGATGATTGCGGCACACAACTTCCATAGCAGCGCCATTCTAGTAGGAGATCCGGACGAAAGTTTAGTAGTGTACCAGTTGATGTGGGGATGAACGTGTTACAAAGTTATTATACGAATTCCATTACGACTGCATGCTGCCTAAATATGGATAGCAGTGTAAAGTCCTATATACTGATAAAGACAGTTTAATTTATCATGTACTGTGTGACGACATGAAACAGGACATTCATTGCTTCGACACTAGCGAGTACGCTCCAGATAATAGATATGGCATACCCCATGTCAATAAGAAGATCCTTGGCTTGATGAAAGACGAAAACAATGGTAGAATCTGAGATCTAAGATGGACACGTCTCAAGTGAAAGTCAAGGATTCTCAAACTGTCTGACCTGTCTGAGAACTGAAATGTTGTTGTAATAATTAGTATAATGAGAACTGCTAAGTGAGATGAACGTGCGCAATAACGTAACTTATTTACTTTTGTTTTTGAAAGATACACAGTTACTGCAGCAGAGTTCTTTAGAAGAACAGACTTTGACACCATGTTGTCTAGTACATAATGGATACTTCACAGCATCCTTGCAATCTTTCGATGAATGATGATAGCAGCTGTATTTAAAGCATCTCAGTACTTCAACAGCATCGTAAACAGTACAAGAATCCAGTCCAATAAATACACGACCTGCGTTCATGATGTTTTGGTCGGCGATTTAAAATGATTTATCAACCTGCAACTTATTATTTAGGTTTAGAGACTGGAAGAAAAGAAGATGGTTCTTTAAGAGTGAGTCAGGCTACAGATTTGGGATAAGTAGATGTAACCACTGTGGAAATCGGGAAAAAGTCAACACATAAATGATATGTTTAAATACAGACAGGCAGTTACAGTACAAGTACAAGATTAAATATTGTCTACACTATTGATGTTGTTTCAAGAACGTTGGAAAATCCTACAGAAGAAGCTTATGAAATGGTAAAACGTATCTTTTTCTATCTCAAATGTACAGTTGATTATGGCATGATTAATTTACAGTCATTTCTACATATAGAGGAATTAGAATTCACGTAGGAATCTAACCCACAACCTTGGCTCTCCGAACCAATGCTCTGGTCACAGCCTAGCGTGTTCTTCCCCAAGCGTAAGCTAAAGTTCCTATATGTAGAGAGGTTAGAGCTTCGGTCCGGAAAATCAAGGCTGTGAGCTTGAATTTTTAATCTCCTCATTTGGGATTGCGGATTACATTTCAATTTATGGAACGAAATAATTTTTAAAATCTAAAATGAAAAAACATATATTTTACCTTGTAGGAGAAAATAAAAAAGGTCCTTGATGAAATTTTATGGATAATAAGAGATAAAGTGCAGACATTTAAATAGAATGCGTACACAAAATAAAAATCAAAATAATTTTTTATATTACAAGGAAATAAAATTTTTAATTTTAAAAAAGTTTATATTTTTATAAAAAAAGAATGATTTTCGCAACACTCGACGCAAACCAGCTTCTTGCAATCTTTATCTCGCAAAAACAACTAACTGATGATAAACTGACCATGTTTATAGTTTGCATTTAATAAATTTAATTATATAACACGAAATATTTATTTTTTATTAAAGTTTTTTTTTCGTTACTCTTGTAGATATTCCTTCCAAAGGTTAAAGATGTTCAAAATTCGGCCTTTAACATTCAACTTTTATTACAAATTTTATTTTAAACTTTACACGACATTTTTTAGAACTAGTTTGAGTTATTTATAGAATATATTTGTTTTTAACATTTTTCCGGACACTTTTTAATTTATCGGTTTGTTTTTGATGTTATTCAATTATTAATAAATAATAATCAAAACATTTTAGCGAAACTATAATTTATTATAAATCATTATAACCCGATTTTTTAGTTACTCATAAAAAGTGGGTTTCCTCAAGTGAATGTCATTCGCTATTAAGTGATATGTAGCTTCCTTTATATTATTTTACTTGTGATTCAGTTAATTCTAGATTTCAGATAGTTTTTATGCGTTTTATACTTTTGACATCCCACTACTGCACCAGAAAAAAAAAGATAAGAAAACTTCTTGCTAAAAAACAAGATTATTTTAAATCTAATCTGTGCAAACAGGAACCGAGGACATAAATTTGGCAAGATTAACCTTGCTCTAACCTTTGAACCTTCTATGATAATCCCGTGCATAAATTAGAATGTATGTACTGCTACATAGCTGCAGATTTTAGAGATGTTAAGTTTTCCTCACAGTTCTTATCATAAAATAAACTTTAAAATCTAAGATAATAAAGAACGAAAAAAATTTTATGGAATTTAACGCGCGTCAATTCTTAATAAAGAGTAGACAACTCACATATAACGGAAGAAGATAAAAAATTAGAGAAATTAATAAATAAAGAAATCAAAACCAATTCTCCTAAAAGGAACAAGACATCAAAACTTAGCAGTCACGTTAAAACCAGTAACAGAAACAAAAAAAGTCTTCTAAGAATCAGCCAAGAAATTAGTTTTAACAGCAATTACAGAAAATCTAAACAGAAATGCAACCGAATTTTAAAAGTTATGAAAATTTAAACAAAATTGAAAAGCAAAACCAGAGAGCTTAAAATTATTATTTATATCCTTAAATCGATTTACCTACTTTCAGTGGACACTAAAAATGGTTTTAGAAAGCATTAGACTGTTTTATTTCTAAACTCACAAATATCTACCACAGTTTAAGAAAATCAAGTGAAACACTTCAACACTTTCTTTTAGCCTCCTTTGCACTTCAAAATGCCAAGCTATTTGTCTTAAACTCAACAAACTGTGCTTAAGGATCATCTTACCTTGAAAGTTGTGTCCGTTGGAGAAATTCCCCTCTCCTTCCTTTGCTGCACTTTCTATATAGACTTCAGCAAATGGAAATTCGTAGCGGTTAAAACGTACAATTCGAGCCAAATTTGTTATTGTGAACTTTCAAATTTTTCTGAAAATTGTTCTAGCGCCCTGCCCAGATTCCCATAAATGTAATTAATGTAATTCTTTTTGTTTTGTCCAAAATTGACAGCGTTCCTAAGAGAAGATTTAACTTATTGTTGTTTTTACAATCAATTTGGACAAGATGCCATCGTTGAATTGTAAAAAGAGATCTTTGTTTTAATACAAAGAAGAACTTTTACCGTTAGTCAGTTAGGTCTTCTCAATATAGCGGTGCGGTTTGCTAAGGATATCTCTCTAACCTAAGGCTTTCTAATATATTGATGAATAAACTTCTCTTTGTTAAATAAATTTCCAAAACACTCAACTTGCGACGTCCTCTTCGTCAATTCCTTTGTGAGGTTAGCGTCTTCTCAGGTGCCAAATACCTTTATTTGGGCCTAAAGTACTAAAACCCGTCGGTGCTTGGGTAACTAAATGGAGGGATAAAAATTCAGGAGTCAATTAGTGTAAGAAATAAAACTCAGGTTCGTGGTAGATACAAAACTTTATTTATTACAATTAAAAGGACAAGGAAATTATCTTGAGAAGCCACATGTTCACACCCTATAAAAAAATATAAACACGAATATTTGTCACGAATACGGCCAGGACCAATTCGGGTGGTAAAGCATTCAACTGCAATTCAACCCGCGTACACCGCCAGCAAGGTTTATCATGGAACGCTGTTAGTGCTCTGCGGCCAGTGGGAGTTCTCGAAATACCCTCCACAACGACAACATCCTACATGGGAGGACTAGCGATATCCAATGCATAGTACTACGCACAGGAGAATAGCCTCACAGGACACTCTCTGCAATACTGATATAGTGCGGCTGTCGTTTGAGAGTCAGTTATAGCATAGACATTGTCTGCATTTTTGAACATTACACCTAGTAAAATTTTTAAGATTACACTAGTGTTTTATTACTATAAACGAGGGTGCACCTTCGGTATTTTTATAACAAAGAAATTGAGAGATTTTTGAGACTTTACTGGGGCCCCTCGAGTCTCACTCTTTCATTGTGAATCTTGTACACGTAGAAATTTTTTTTTAAATGAACGACGTAGAACTTTTCTAGTGAAAAGTGAAGAAGTGAGGTGAATGAGTGGCAATAGAAGAAACAGCCTTCAGAGAGGATGCTGAAGTTGAAAATAGCAATGAGTTGCCCTAATACAATGAAACAGTGTAGAGTGAAGCAATGAGATGGACAAAAAATGCCCATCGGGGCAGTTTATTGTAATAAAATAAATAAAATGTCATAAAATTACAACTTCCTCGTTACTGAGGTTCCTTACATACCCTCCCTAACTTCAGTTCTCAAAGTGCCCTATCTTTCTCATTTATTTTGTATTTACCTAAATTTACTTAACTCTATCTTACCTACTAACTTAAAATTACGTCTATGGTTGGACCTATTTCCATCTCCAGTCTATTTCTGTCATTGGTTTCAACTTTTTTATTCAGCACGAGAGCACTAGCGTCACTATCGCTTTAACTGCCCGCACTTTAACGTTTCATTTATATCGCACTACGTGTTATCGACTTTCGCGAGCATGTATGGTCCCGGGGATTGTTAGTTGCCAGGTAGATGCGGCTCGAAGGCTGCCACTGCTTCGGCGATGATGTTCTCTTCCAGCATTAGTTGCCCTAGCTCATCAGGTGGAATTGGCCAGTCTGGGATGAGCTGCTGGAGGTGATGGTGCTGTTGGTGATAAGCTCTACACCCCTATAGACTGTGGATCGGGCTGTCTTCCGTGTCGTTTGCACAATAAAGACAGTGAGGATGGTCTGCTTTTCCGATGCGGCATAGATGCTTTTGGAAGTTACCATGTCCTGTAAGCATGTTGACCGCTTCCGGCGAGAGCTGGATGGTCGGGCCCCACAGTACTCCAATGTCCGGGAAGAACAAGTGGGTAAGGGGCCCCTTGCTGCAGTCCATCCACGCTTCCTGTTGGCTTGGAAGACTAGCTTCTCTCAACTTTTGGCGTCGGATCTTTGCGTACAGCTGTCCTATGAAGTCTGATCCTGGCCAGGGCGAGCTCTTCCTCTAGGAGTTGGTGAAGTGCTGGGTACCCTGCCAGGGATGGAGCCGCTTCTGTTGAGACCGAACTGTACGCACCGATTATGATGCGCATCGCCAGGTCATGAAGACTTCTGAGGACCCTCCTATTTCGGCAGGTGTGAAGGCGCCCGCCCCAGATGGTTATCCCATACCTAAGTGGGTAAATGGATAGAGAGAATCCAGCCGGAAAGTCTCGACAGGAAGAGGACGAAAAAGATGTAAAGGCTTACGCCGAAATAGATGTTTTTGGAAAAATGCCAAATGACCTGATTGAAAGGAACATTATAGAAATGGATATAATTAGAGAATCATGCAAGTTGACACTTAGATTTGTAAGTCCATTTTAACTGTACAAAAGGTATCTCTCTCGACGTATGAATTATCCAATGAGTCTGGAGAATTCAAAGACATCTAGCATGCCAAGGACTTAAGTCCAGTTCCAATGTTTACTAAATTTGACTTCTTTTTATTATGACAAATGTTTTGATAGACAGGATTTGTTACTTGGCTAAGGCTTGGACATCTTATGAGCCTTCCTGTATGAATGGTCTTTTGAGTTGTGGGAATTCTATGATGCGATGATCCCGTGATCCTCTTCAGTGGAAGTCCTTCTTGTGTGTAATGTTAATGATTCTTTTGTTATGAACAATTGTCGTCGAAAATTCAAGACTGTACTCTATCAATATTCTCCTTTTATGTGGGTGGTTGCTTGAGCACTTTAGCGGTTTATTTAGGGGGTCTTTTCCATATTTGCTACGAGGGTTTTCTAAATCCTCCTTTCTTGCTTCCTCTAGTACATTTTGGGCAGGTTGGTGGGCTATATTTTTATACTATAGGGTGTACGTAGAGCGAAGCTATTACCTTAATTGTGTCTACCGATATTTCACGTATTTTCCTCTTTTAGTTAAGCTTTTCTATTTTTCTTTAATTCCCGCTATCTTTCCCTCTCTGATGTGCGTTCTCAAGTATCGTTTGGTAGGTCGGATGTATGGTACCGTCGTTTTTTTTTTGGTATCAACATCCACCTACGCGTTTGTGGAATCCTATGTTGGTAATCCACATGCTTCCTTTCCTTATTCCCACCTTCCTGTTACGTTTTATCTTTTTCTTCGTTTTGTTACGGCAAAGAGGCCTGTCTCTTCTTTTTCGGTTTAGTCTTGGGGGATTGCTTTTAGTGCTCGTTATGGAGTCGGTTTAGCACAACTGATGCCGCTTTCCTCCAGGACTAACTCTCCCGCTTTCGAGAACGGGCATTATAGTTCGATGACCTCTTGGTCTTTTGGTTTGTCTTGTCCAGGCTTGCTGATAATGTCTATATTGTGACGTGTTCAAATTATAGAGCAGAGCCCTTGACGAGGGTTGGTTTCGCTGGTGCCTCGACCAATTATTTACTTTTTTTGCCTTTTGATCCCGTGGTGGAGTTAAGGTTTCGGCCATGGTAGCCATAACAGCCCAGTTTAGCGCAAAATGTTTTCTTTCTTATCTAAGACGCAATATCTTGAAAGATTCAGGGAGCATGCTCTACCTACTATGAAATCTCTAACAAAAGTGCTGAAAGTATAAGCGTTGCAGAAAATAAATGCTACCTCAAGGGCGTCGAATAAGACTATACTCTACGCCATAAAGTTCAATCTTGTTGACCTTAGCTATGTCTAGAAGTTGAGGAATCCCCCAATGGATAACCACGTAGCGGTTAATAATGTGATTATCATTTTTAAAAAGTAAGTCGATTTTTTAAGAATTTCTTCTTTGATTCAATTATCTAATTCGATTTTAACCAGCCAGTTTTCCTTCCTAGCTGCATCAATTACCTGTTTGAATTTTAACAACGAATAGAAAATTGGAGAACCGAAGTGCAAATGTCTCACAACACCATCTGCCAGTGTTTACCGTTTTGTTATCTGTTTAGTTTGCGAATTAAGTTCGCGAGTGTGTACGAGATTCCAAGGTTGACTCAAGACGTTAGGTGTCTTAGACACAGCCTCTTCATTAAAGGGCGCGTCACTTGGCCGGTACTTCACAAGAACCTTGCCCCCTTCCTCCCTCCAAGGACGCAAAACGAACTAATCTTTGCTTAGAGCTGCCAACATGCAGACCGAAAGTTGAGATACAAACCGAGTTTTGGTATATGTTAAGCTTTTTAGACCCGTTTTAGTCTTCCTGGATCATTCGAGTTAGTTAGGCCTTTTGAGTCTGTGGGACACTTTGAGTATGTTACATATTTTAGGTCGCTTGAGTTTTTTAATCTATAGTTGTTGGGCTTTTGGGCAGAATTTCAAATCGCTTTCGAACTTGAACCTCTTTTATTATGATACGCAAAGTTTTCTTATTTTTTTGCAAATCGATTTGGGACAACTTATGTAGTCCTTATTATAGTGCTTTTAAGGACTACCTCATACTAGTTAAATTTGTTTTTAACAAAATAGTATAGATAGCGTTTGTGTATTTGTAATGAAAAGGAAAGAGCATGAAATAACAGAATGCTAATCTTATTTGATTTTTTCCAAGCATTTATCTATGGAAAAGATTTGGAAATGAAGTTAGCTCTTTTAGAGTTCAAAGTAACTTAAATGCTAGACAGCTTGAACAATCGTCGATTCGAACAGCTCCTAATCGTTTTGTACCCATAAATCACTACTATAGCGAGATCTTGGCACATGATCTTGATATTATAAAACAGCTTACTATCGTTGCTAAACTAAACTACATATACTTCAGTTTCATGCAAATGGAAAGATCAAATCTAAAAGGCAAAAAGTACCCGAAGCTATTCGTTATTGGTTGTAAACGACAGTCATGAATTTCTTCCTTCTGAAAACTAAAAATCTTGATGCATCTAATCTTATTGACAAATCAATGTCCTCATGCTTCCATTCTAGTCCAGAAGGTTTTTCCATGAGAAAGTGTTACTTAAGAAGATTCATTTCAATTCATCCAAACGAACCTAGTTAGAGACAGCAGGAAAGTATTTATGCATTGGGCTGCTTAGGGGTTGGAAACATCATTTGAGCTTATAAAAACAGTAGAAGCATTGTTTGATATTTTGTATGGGTTGGTAAAAGAAATCTAAGAAAAGAAGACATCTTATAGTCTACGCAGGTGCTTTTAGATTTGCATTGGTTAATACAAAAGTTGTCTTTCCAAGTTTAGAGATTTTAAATCCAAACCAAACCAAAGTGATCTTCAGATCAGAAAAAAATTTCTTATCTTGCGCAAACAGCCTAGAAGTCATATGACACAGAATCCTTCACTGGTTGATTGAGTCCGAGAAGAACCCCCATGTCTGATTTAGAACGAAACCCGAGAAGTGTCTTCCACGTGCCTGTTTTGGAGTCCTAGTGAGACACCCCCCCCTTCTATAGGTGCCCGCGGAAAGATTTTGAACTCAGGCCCAGCTGCGATGAAAACTCAACACAGTAAAAAAGGAACATGAGTAAGAGCATAAAAAAGATCTTTACCTAAGAGCACCGATATGCTTTGAACCGGTGCTAGTTAGAGACCTGCACGAGTCGGATTTTTTTAGTCGGGCCGAAACTTGGGTTTGGGTCGCGCCGGGCCTTGCTTTGGAAACTTGTCGAGGTTATCCGGCTGTTCGAGCCTGTCGGGTCTGTAGGACCGTTCTGAGATTCTTGGGGAGCGCTTTTCGGCCCTGTCAGAGTTTTCAGGCTGTCAGGGACTTGTCACACCTGTCAAGCTTATCGAGGTGGTCTGGTTTTTCGAGCCATTATTTTTGTTCTGATTTGAAGCGAACCGAGATCTTTTTTATGCTGACTTGGATGGGTCAGTTTCGTACTAAACCACACTGAAAAAGTGTCGTACTTACTTCAACAGGCGTTATTTTCGTACTGACTCGGACAAGCATTACCTTCATACTGGTCCGAAAAGGAGCATTTTTGTACTGCATCGGATCGAGGACTTTCTCTTACTGAGTCAGACGGGCATTGTTTTTGTACGGATTGGGACGGGCATTATTTTTATACTGAATTGAAGCAAAGGGGTTTCGTACTGCACGAGCTGGTTCTAGGTCTGGTTGAGACTCAGTTTGAAAATCCATTGGGTTTTCCAGGCCTACATCGGTACAATCGGGCTTTTTGGATGGTTCGGTCATATTTGGTCTTTCGGGCCTCTCCATCCTGCCGGGCGCGTCGGCTCGTCGTGCTTTCTGATCCTATCGGGTTGCTTTGGTCTCTCATATCGTTCGGGCCTTTCGAACTTGCGAGCAGTTTGGACTTCTCTGGCCAATCAAGAAATTACTAGATTTTTTTCGGGCGGCGTGAAGTTTACTCCCAGCAGGGCGGGGCCACGCTTGAAAGTTTCGGCTCTGGTCTTGGTACAAAGTTTAAGACTACACGACATACAGAACGATGAGTTAGGAAAAAATCTAGAGAGGAAAATAATTATGGTACGCGATCAGCTGTAATCAACATCACGTAAACAACGTAATGGTTGAGGGGTACAGGAGCAAAGACATGTAATGGGCACAGTACCTACAGAGCATCCATAACGTAACCTAAATCCTATAAAAACAAAAATAAAGCTTGTTGGGAAAAATGCCTGGACAGGTAGATTTTATTTTAGTCGTTTCTGTATTTAAAAAGTAAGAAGCCTAAGAAAGCTGGAGATATGACAGCTGCAGTTCTTTTAATAGATCATCATTTCTAAACTCCGTATAAAATTCTAAACACATTTCGTATAGCAAAGACTATCTATACTTTCAAAGTATTAACATTTGAACTTTAGCATTTTTCTCAATTCCACTAGCTGCAGACACCCACTACTGCATCTTTCTCTCCTTTCTGCCCAAACATTCTTCGACGTTTCCACAATTAGGGCACGTTAGGTTGTTTTCTAAATAAAAGGTGGTCTATCACACCTATTAACAGACTTAAGCACCACACCTTTTTTTATCAGCTAGTTTAGTTTTGACAAGTGAAACCCAACACTCTCATTACCCTCATCAATTGGTCCTTTGTGCCTTGTGAGTTTTTGCATTTAAGTGCTGTCCCGAAATATTCAAGAAAGGTTCTGCCCCAAAAAGTTGTTTTTGTTACTGTGAGTTCCACTGTTATCAGAAACCCATATTGATTTTTTTATTGCAAACCCAAAAGCATTTCCTGTTTTGGCTCAGCAGATTATTTACTTACTAAGAAAGTAAATTAAAATATTGCCTTGGACTCCTTGCCTAGTTTCTATTTGCTACTGATAAAATGGTAATAAAGGCAAGACAGGTCATACTTTTCTCAAGCCCCTTCCATTTTACATTATAAATCCGGCACTGAATGCACTCAAAAATTACGGAAAGATGTGACTATTAGACTACTAGCTGCCTGCAACAAACAAACTGTTATAATTACACGTATTTAATCTACTTTGTTAGTCTTGGTATTTCTTATCGGGAAATATCAATTCCAGTGGCCCGACGTTTCCTTAAAATTGAAATGAAGCCAATCTTTCCTAATAAGAGATTAGGTAGTAAGCTAATCAAACTTTGGCTCTCAGTAACATAAGTTTAGTAGTCGCAGTTGTTTGATAATTCCTTTCTTTTAGAACATAGTAAATAGATTTAGCCATGAATAAAAATATATGTATGAAAACTTAGAATTTTAATGCTTTATGGCTTCTTTAGGTGCCCTGAGAGGGACTCAGTACAAGTAATTGAGAGAAAATAAGTACCGAGAGTAAATGGGCTGTACAAGAATGCCTTTAGTGATATAGATATCTGGTTTTATTTCATCCAGCCTGTTTGCTTTCCTGACCAACCTTTTCATGACAAAATTATCTCTTCTTATCCGAAAGTAATAGGTGGTTGGGCAACTGGGCAGAACATACGATAAGGACTCAGTATAAGTATTTGGAAGGAAGCTGTTTAGGAGAAGAATGATTTTTTTAAATCAGGAGACAGCCAGAATTTTAGATGATCAACCAGTTAGATTTTTTGGATGATAATAAACAGTTGTATCTTAAGCCGGTATCATTTAATCTCAATAGTAAAGCGCCGTGATATAAGAAGACAGTTTCAAAATAAGAGAATAGTCAGCATATCTTATGACGTCATAATTATTTTATTAGAAATATTATTTTTAATTCAGAAATACGTCTAAAGGGCATTTTATCTTTTGCATAACGGAAAAATAAAACTAATTACGTGAAATTATACCACATAACTCGTTTTCCAATTTGATGTCGGCAATTTTTTTATAATACTTGAAATAATTTTCCAGCGCGCAGCTGTTGTAATAATAGGCTATTAAATGTTATATATCACAAATGTTAATGTAATTGCATTAAAATTATACAATATACATTTGTACTTGTAAATTTATTGTAGTTAAATGTAGTATCATTAAATTTTACTAATATTTATGACACACATAACTTAGCATTGCGTAAATCCGTATAAAATTTCACGTTTTGATGGTTTTCTTCTTTGCAATTTATATTGTATTTTACAGTTAATCCTAAAGAGTTTAATTTTTCTTTTTGTTTTACAACTATAATATCATTTACACTTGTTTATCTGCTTGCTCGCGCACATACATACGAACATAGAGAAATTATCAAGGTTTTTCTTCATCTATCAATAACATCTATAAAATAATCCCGAGTTAATTGAACTGTATTAAATGTCGGAATTTAAATTACGGCTATAAGTTGTAATCGAGCGATGTTGTGTTTCTTCTCTTTGTGTTTCACTTTATATGGTGGATTATTTCCTGTTCATGTATGATGCGAAAATGAACGTGTAAAAGCATCATACTATGATAAATGCGGTTAAGTCGGTGTCTTGCCCAGTCAATGAGAGCATAAATATAGAGAATTAGCACCTTATATGTTTTATGCCCGTGTTGTTATTCTTACCCTGTACTTAGAATGATTTATATGTTAATTAGAGAAAATAGATCACTTTAAATATTATTAAATCAGAATGTGGAAACAAAAGCACGTTATAATCTGAAGTGAAATATTAGGCATTTGAAGAGGAATTACGCGATAAAGTTTACACCTGCATACATTATTATGCAACTTGTGGGAAGAACATGAATGTTAAAAAGTGTTTGATTTACGACTAAACCTGAATGCGCAAATAAAACAATAAAAATTACTCTAATAATACACACGCCCTAAAAGAATCAAAGCAAAACTTGTTTTTTGAAAAATTTGATTTTTTATACTAATAAGACTACACTTCTGCATAGAAGTGTAATTTAATTGACCCAAAAAAAAATCCTGAAATTCAACAAATGCCGCAAGTGACAACGTCGGTCGATACTATACAAGAAAGCGGTAAGATGCTGCATTTTAAATTAGTAATAGTGACATACCTCTTTGCCAGTTGTACACTAGTTTTTGCACTTTGCACTTAGGCACTCTCTTTTTGGTAATTATTTAAATTTACAGCAAATTCTCGAACTTTTTCACTTGCTAGAATGATTGGATAGATAAAGAGAATGCACCTTATAGGACTAACTCAAATTCCCCCCCCATTTTTAGACTTACTGCTTTTTTTCTTTTGCATGGCAGAATTAAACAACAAATTTTTGTTTTAATTTAATTGTTTGTTTACGTTTTGCGCATACGTTTCTGCACCTTTTTTAAGACAACCTTGACTTGCTTCCTTCGTTAAGTTGTGGTTATTATTAACTTTTTAAGTAGTTCAGCTTTTTAGATCTTAATTAGAAAAAGTGCAGAAAAGTATGCACGGAATGTCGACAAATAAATAAATTGAAACAGAAATTTGTCGTTTTAAACTTAAGAAAAATTCTAATTAAAAAAGAAGAAACCAAAAACACACGAAATAAAATATTGCAGCCCCTAAAGAAGTCATATAATATACCTGTAAAACAGTATACTAAAATATGGTCTCAGAGCAAAGTTTGAACAGGCAAGAACATGTTTTAAAATGTTTAGAATTTTAGACCTCTGTGTGCCCTTCGAGCTGTCCGAATTACTTAAGCTTTCTACTAATACGAAGTTGCTCCAGTACGATCTAATTGCTGAGACTAACCTTGATGGGAGTACACGTTAAATGCAGAACAAAATACATCAAAGATGCTGGTTACTTTCTTGATTATATGTCTGGGTCAGATCTACTGATTGTGAAATACAGAAATTGGGAGATCAAACCATAACCCAACATCAATAAGGAAATGAGGCAGGTGAGAAAGTCTAGGAGTCGAAAAATAGTTTAAAATTCTAATTGAGCTTAGACAAAGAACCATAAATAAAAGAACACGCAGTGATGACTTGATGTTGATTTGATGTGTCCAAAGTCGTAGTGATGGTAGTAAAGTGAGCGTTCAAATACTGGTGTTGGAAGTAGTAGCTGTGGAAACTTAAAAATTGAAAGCCACCCAGTAAGCAAAACACTCGGTCCGACTAGGAGTAACCTTACCGCGGTCCGAGAAAAACCTGGTAATCTTTTGATCGGCTGGAAAAGCCCAAAATGCCCGAACGACCCGATAAGTCCGGGACGTCCTTTTAAACAGTGAGGACCGGCCCGATCTAAACCCGAGCTTTGAACAGTGCCGTTCAAAGGTACGATCAAGAAACTCGGTCCGTGCAGGCTTCTGCAGTACAGCACGAACCTTTTCTGCTTCGGTTCAGTATAAGAATAATGCCCGCCTCAGTTCGTACGAAAATAACGCTCATCTGACTCAAGGAGGCCTGATAGGGCCGAGACCCCTGAACGATTCGCGAGGCTCGAACAACCCGACAGAGCCGGGAGGTGCGACAAGCCATAGAGGCCTCATGAGACCAATAGAACCGACAGGGCCGGCGTGTCTTTTTAAACCGAAAAAGAAAATGTTTTCGATCTGGCGCAGTACGAGAATCCTCCAGTTCAATTCAGTGTGAAAATAATGCCTGTCCGGGTGAGTTCGTAGATAACGTCTGTCCAGGTGAGTAGGACAATCCTCATCAGCGGTTCAGCACGAAAATAGCACGTCCGACTTAGTACGAGAAGGATCTCGGTCCGGTCTGCTTCGGATCAGTAGCCCAACTGGCCCGATACGCTTGACAGGTCCGACAAGCCCGACAGCGGGAAAGCGTGACAGGTTCTAAGAGAGCCGGCCCCTGCAGGTTTCTAGCAAGCCAATTTCTATCTGTGACTGAAATTTTCTTTATTTGACGTTCATTTTTTATCTTTAGACAGAAAAAATTATACATTGTTGTTTTTTTCCTATTTTCTTTTTCGTTTTGCTCTACCAGATTAATGTTTATAAGCACTCGTTTCATTTATTTCGCCACTTACAGATGTTTCGTATAACTGAACAAACAAACTTTGCTTGATTGATGATTTATTGATTTTTGTATCATCTGCATATCACTTCACGTAGTAGGTAGTGGGTGAATGATGTGTTTAGGATTTAAGTTTGCCACACATTGAGGTCCATGCTTTGCTAGCTTTGCATTAGCATGAGATATCCATTCCGTTCAATATGCGGTGATGCAAAAATGCATTGTCAGCCTTTTATGTACCATGGACATTTTCTAAATGTACTTGGACAAAACCTTTGTATTAAATAACTGATTCCAAATGCAAATGATCAAGTTAATCCAGGATTAGCCTATCTGACTGGATAATTTTAAATTTACACCTAATTAGTTAATTTTGAATTTAACTTGATCATTTATTAATTCTGATTTCTGCAAAAGGGCTTAAAAGTCATAAGTCTAATTGGCAGAGCTTGGTTAAATTTAACGAAAACCCAATTCCATGGACACAACCCTCAAATACAGTTGTATGCATGGCATTTAGCTAGAGTTAAATTTAACTTAAATCGGGGCAAACGACTCGAAGAGATTTGTGTGAATTAAAAAGTAAAGATAAATTGGCTTAGAAAAATCATTTTTATAGTCAGATGTATTATGATTTTAAAATGTAAGATCTTCAGAGTTTTTAGGTCATTTATGACTAATAAAAAATTCAGATATACCGAGTAATTTACGTAAGGCGCACCCCTCAGAATCTTCAAATGCAACCCAACATACGTATTTCCAATGCTACTAGAAGTACCTGCAAATTAATAAACAACTGTGTTCTTGACCTTGACATGATATTTAACCGTCTATTGTCATTCTGAAGTAAGGCATATCTGACAACTGTATTCTTTGAAGATTAACGTGGATCAACCTTATTTATGAATTTGTAACTTGGGTTGCCTATGCCTATACAAATTGTTATGAAAACCCTAAAATGATTACAGGCCTGTAATAGCTTGAACAATGATGACAGAAGGTGATGATAGTGATTTCCTTTGAGGCGAACCTGTAATAAAAAAATTCAAGAGAAACTTGTCTAATTATAGTATTAGAGTGATTACAAAGGTGCAAGTTTTTGGTGACGGATTGATAAGTTGGAGGACAAAAGGAAAAAGTGGGGAACAGTCAACTTTGATGGCTTTCATGATGTGGGCGAGATTACTTATTGTAGAGTTAATTTTTTGGATACATGTGACCTGAGAGTTTCCGGAAATATGTGTATAGAATTGTTTCTGAAACGTAGGCCAATTGGCACGATTTCAGTCCCGGATAAAGATTGTCCACTAAAGATTGACAATAAGATGTAATCTAAGAAGGTGCCGTAATCACAGCATCAATTGTCACCAAGTTTTGTTTAGCAGTTAAATGATTATGCGATAAATCATTGTTTGATGTTCTACTTGGAGAGCAGTGTCTGCGCGGCTTTCTTAGCTTCCTGGTTGCCTTCTATAGCGAGTATGCAGTTTCTTCGTCTTCTGTTAGTTCTGTTAAGAATTTTGTTATACATTCTTCTTTGTATTTCAGAATCTTCCTTCTCAGTCTTTGAATAGCTCTGTTCAATCTATTTTTATCCTCTGAAGACTTTTGCCATTTCTTCCCGAGTTTCTTCTTTTCCCACAAGTTTCCTTATTTTTTGCGGATAATTATTTCCATTTGTTCTTCAATGCCATAGAGAGGGATTTAGTTCTTTTCAGACAACGTTTTTATTTAGGGTAAGGATCACTTGAGAATGATCAGAATCTATATCAAAGTTTTCTTTTATACAGTTTGGTGATATCTTTCTCAATATAAAAAAAACTTATAAATCAGGAACCTTGTTTTGGTCAGTCGGCCTGTAAGTCTACTTCCCTGTGTAGAGATATGTGTATCCGAGTTCTGCTGCAGCGCAGTTTAATTCTTTGCCTTTGGTTGTGGTCAACCTTGAGCCCCAAATAGTATTTTTGGCGTTAAAGTCTTTGCCCAATTATAAATCTATTGCTCAATTTTCTTAGTACATTAGAACAGTTTTCTCTTTTTTGATTATGCCTCGGAGGGTAATAAATTTCAGCTACAGTGATTTTTTTCTTTTCTAATAACTGTGGTAATAATGGTTGGCTGTTTTTCTGGTTCTTGAATATTTATTTCTTCATAACGAAAGATACTGTTTTTGACTGTCATCGCGCTTCCTCCTCTTTCTGCATTAGATGTATAAATAGTGTAATAAAAGCTACAGCGTCTGAGTTTAACACAAAACTCAGGTGTAGGGTGGGTCTCTGAAATTAGGCATATATTATCTATTTTCTGGACATCTAAGAACGCTTAAATGTCAGATTGTTTGTTAACTATGCCATTGGTTATTCTACCGTCTTTTCGATCCATTGGTGGTTCTACTTACCGTCAGAGGTCTTTTTGTTTCTTCAAGCTTCTGAAGCCTTTCAGATAATGAGTCCACTCTGCCTATTAGAGTCAGCAAAAGCTCATGGGTAGTATTTTTGGTTGAGGTGGATAGCTGAACCACCTGTGGTGTTTGGGCTGGTTGCTTTGTAACTTGTTTTTGCTGTTTGCTGCTGTATCTCTTTAGCCATCTGAGCAAAAGTTTTATTATTGCTAACTGTATGGTAAGCATTTGCAGGCTGTTTTGGTTTACGATTGGCTTGGGTTGTTTGTTTTTACCTTTTCTTGCTTGGAAGATTATAGCTACCTCGCGTCCTCCGTAACTAGCTGGATGCTTCATCAGGCAATTAGCGCACTTTGGATTTTGTTCTGGTGTTTTCTTACAGTCTCTTATGTTGTGTTTTACTGTACATTTAACACATCCGACTTCTCTGTTACAGAAGTTGTGTATATGTTCAGATAGCTGACGATTTTTGCATTTTCGAACCAATGTTAATTTCTTTGAGCTTTCTATTCTGACACTTAGTTCTAGAATCAGTTTGATTTCGTAGATTGCTTTACCGTCTTCATTTTTATTAGACGCTTCTTAATTGTAAATTTAGGAGCAGGAGCGGATGGGTTCAGCAGTGAAAGGTAGTCGCCAATGATGGCTCAATCAGGAAAAAAATGTTGTAATGATGTTGTCAATGGTGGAGGGTTTAAGACGGGACGGAAATGCTGGGTCCGTGTTTTAGGTTTTGTAGAAAAGAAGACGAAGAATGAAGTCTGTTAGAGCGTTGCCTTTGGATTCGAAACCATACTCCGGGCATCAAGTTCATTTAAAACTACGACCACAAATTTATAGGGCTGTTTCAAAAATGGATCACAGAGAGAGGTTTATAAAGAGAAGACTTCAACTTGAAACACGGGAGTGTTCAAAGTAGCAACGCAAAAGTTGAAATCAAAGAGTTCAGGAGTTCATTTACCACTCGTATAAGCATCTTTGCAGATTATTTGAAATGCATGGACTGATATGGTTTTTAGTTGTAGGTAGTTATGGACTGGATGAAGTTTTAAATGGATGGGTGTTATAGACATTCACTTTTGCAAGTTTAAGATGCATTGTGAAGGATTATGAAGTGAGAGAACGTGAAAGGTACCTTACGACTGGTCTAGAAAGGAAAAATGCAACCAATTACTTGCATAGGAAACTTCGACTTGCAAGTCGAAGAAAGTTTGAACCAAAGGAACTACGATCCGTATGATCTGTTTCTGGTGTATGTAGACAAAGCTCCGAGCCTGAATTCTGGGTACTTCAGGTTTGGAAGGGTGCTTGGGGCATTTCATAAAAAAAGCAACGTGTTCTGCTCTGTAGTTACTACATTGGGTTTTGCCATTGTTTTTGTGCAAGTAAAAGTGTTGCTGCTACTTTGACTCGATCACGATGATCGAATTGCAAATACTTGGGACGTTGAACCACCTGAGGTTTGAGGGCGTGTAATGGAATCTGAACGTGAAAGGAGCACGTCGAGATATTTCTTGCAAGTGATGACCACTTCCTTCACATTGCGATTCGTGGTTTTGGGCCTGAATGAATCCGAGGCTTTCTGTTAGCAGTCATCGTCATCGACAGTAATATCAAAAGCGATACCACAAAGATATTGGGTCTAGAAGTGTTATCAGATTTAGATAGGAGCTCTTAAGAGATGGTCTAGGGTCTTAAGGTGCTTTTCTAGGTTGTTCTAAAAGGATGATACACGGATTGTACCATTACTGAAAATAGTCACGTCTGTGATTTGGGGGACTTGGGATACAACCAACAGAATCGGTTAGTAGAAACAGCGACAGCTGAGAGGCGGACGATCTGAGGAACTGAACTCGGCAAAAGAGAATTAACCAGCAATTATTGTATCTAGAGCCTCGCGGATAAGATGTCTTCATCTCCATAGTACAAGGTAAACGAAAAGGCGGTAAAGCAATCTAGAACTAAGAAATGTAGGACAGGAGGAGTGCAGTATGTTTAATAGGCCACAGCTTTTTTGCAAAATAAAGACTGGATTGGTTGAGTTTTCAGGTTAATTGGGGCCGCACAGGAGGATGGTCGGATAATGGTGGTAAAACCCTGCACCGGCCGAAATTCGCAAGCCCGGTCCGGCCTGATTGGAGACAAACTTGACTCGACCCAAAAAATTCCGACAACTTCTCGATTGGCTCGATAGAGAAACCCAAAGGGCCAAGAAGTCCAAAAGGCCCGACGACCTAAGAGGTCCGAACGGTTTAACAGGTCCGAGATGTTCGAACGGCTCGGCAGACCCGCATGGCCCGACAAGCCTGAACGGTTTGATAGACTCGAGCAATTCGAACGGCTTGATAGATACGAGAGGCCCGAAGGTTCGAGAAGTTGAAAATCTCGACAGGCCGAAACAGCCCGAACGAGCCAACAGGCTCGAGAGAAACAAACGGCCCAACAGAACCGAGGAGCCCACTGAGCCGAAAAATCTGAAAGGCCCGAGAGGTCCAACAGACTCGAGAGGTGCGACATGCCCGAAAGATCCGAAAGGTCCGTGAGATTCAAACAGCTTGATAGACCCGAGAAGCCCAAAGAGTTCGAACGGTCCAACAGGCTCGAGAGGTACAAACTGCCCGACAGACCCGCTAAGCCCAATGGGTCGAAAAATCCCAAAGGCCCGAGAAGTCCGCCCGGCTCGAGAGGTCCGACAGGCCCGAATGGTCCGAAAGGCCCGTGAGATTTAAACGGCTCGATAGACCCGAGAGGCTAGAAGGGCCGAGAAGTTCAAAGCCCCGACAAGCCGGAACGGTCCAACAGGTTCGAGAGATACAAACGGCTCGACAGACCTGCAAAGACCAATGAGCCGAAAAATTGAAAATGCCAGAGAGATAGATAGATCCGAAAGGCCCGTAGGGCCGAGTAGTCAAAAGACCCGACAGACCATATGACCTGACAGTCCCGAGAGGCGTGACAGGCTCCAACACTCGATCTAAAAACCCGACTAAAAAACCCGGCCCGTGCAGGCCTCTAAACGGTGAAAGTGAACGTTATGGAGGTTACAGAGCAAGCTTAAGGATGAGGTCTGAGGTCTCGGAACATGAAAGCGAAGAGAATGGGATTGTAGGGTCAGATTGACGTTTCAAAGTGGATTTAGTAGATTGTCTGGTTGAGGTGATTTGACATTATTGGACGAATTAAAGGAAGAAATGTCCGCGGAATCGAGACTTCGCCTTGCTCTGTCTGTTTTTCTTGGTTATTTAGGCACAATAAAATCATGTAATAGGATACCACAAGAATTTCCACAGTTGAGTGCTTTAAGAAACTTTACAGTTTACTTTTGAAAAATTTTGTGAAGGAATTTATTAACAAAGATCGATTAAGTAGTAACGAAATGAAACTAGACGTGTTAATTTCTATTGTGTTTGGTGTATTAATACAATGACAATTATTTTTTCTTAAAGTGAAGTCTACTTAACTTAATTTAACTTAACAGAAAAAAAGTACTGTTTACTAATAGCTAAAAAAATAACAAAATTCATTATTAAGGTGTTGGATACCAAACATAATGTAGACAGTACACCTATTATAAAGCATTCGATAAACGTTTAGCCATCTGTCTCCATATGATTTTAGGGCACCTGTAAGATTAACACTTTTGTATCACGATCGAGACAGGTGCAAAAGATAATCAAGTCCCGAATGGAATATGGACCCATTAATGATACTTGGGCGCGAGCGCGATATCCTTTTTAAAAATTTACATATTTGTCCAGCATTACTTGACGCCGATTTTATTATTGAACAGGAAAAATTAGCCAATTAGTGTTCTTGAAGTTTTTCTGGCTTGCAATTAAGTTTGGTTCGACAGCGTTGCTGTCCTGTTAATTAAAAATCATCCTGCAGGTATGTTACTAACTGTTCTGATAAGTTAAATTGTAAATTGGTATATAATAGTATTAAACGATCTATTAAATAATTATTTTTATTTTTTCTTCTTGTTGAATTCGATTAAATATACTATGCGGTGGTCTCTTATGGTGAAGAATAAGAGGAAAGAAGGATATCCCATTCAAGGTTATTTTTTGTGCAGTTTAATATCCTGTCAAGAGAAATTTCATTTTTGAATATCTGTATGTGTATAGTCTCTCTTTATGTAGCCTATGGGAGAATGTCGGATGCAAAAAAGGAACTTGTAAATCTTTCACATCCGATCGCATTGAACACGGTGTCGATTTATGGTTAGTGTATATCTCAAGCGAACATTGCGCATTTTCCTTGATGGATTATTATACCTTTCTCTTACGTATATCACTAAATAAAATTTATCGTTTCATATTTGGTAACTTAACAAGCTTGAACAAAACGATGAGAAATATTAAAATCTATTGTATAATAGTATACTACAAAATGTCTTTTTCGTGTACACCTCTTTCTATTCGACCATAACAAATTCACAAAATCAATAAATCAAGTTTTAAATTGTATTTTAAGTGAGGTAGGTGCATGTTAATCTGAACGGGATCGTGAAACACGACAGTTTTCGCAATTTTTCTTTCTAAATAACAAACAAAAAGAAATAATAATAATAGAAAATTATTGTTAAAGTTTAAAATCCTGTTGAAAATACTACAATAAGGAGTACCACTAATCTCGGTGGCTTTTGTTTGTGCTTCCTTTCCAGTTGTTATTTTAATAACCATAACTAATGTGTGAGTGATGGTAGCCTTAAGAACATTTCGTTTCAATTTAATTCTTTAACAAATAACGCGTGCTTCCATGCAATGCCCGAGAACTACTATAATTAGTCGCACTGGTTTGAACATTTAACCTAATTTGACAAAAAAAGTTTCACTTTAAATATTGTCCGAAATTATTTAATTGCGTATACGATTGTATTATGGAAGGCTTTTGATTAATTTATCATGCAGAAAAATGACGTAATTACATTAATAATTGAATTATGTTATGTAATTTAGTGCTCATTTATTTCTTAATATAATAATTTTGTCGCCTTTCAAGATTATATTAATTACTTGCATTTTACCTTTTTAGAATTTGTTTAAAAAGAATCTTATTTCAATATTTGGGGATCTTTCTATAATCAAAATTTTGCAATATGTCGTTACGGTTTAGAATTCCTAGATAATTTTGTCCATTAGAAAGTTTCCCTCTTGGAGAGAGTGCCACTCATCCATTCTTGTTTCTTGTTTCGTTGCTATAACTTGATTCTTGATATAGTAACATTTATTTCTTCAATAAACGTTTACAAGAATTATAAGCTTTAATTTCTATTGGTCTTTATTTAGTAAAATGTTTTACATTTTTCAATTCTGAAATTGCTGCAATGAATTGGATTCCCTGACCCACCTGTAGTTTAAATTGCATACTCTTCTTTGCTCGATTTGAAGACATCAAGTTAATAAAATCATTCTTTATATTTATATTTATGGAGATAAGAAGGTTGAGTATGAGTGGCGAAAAAGCAA
This sequence comes from Ignelater luminosus, assembly GCA_011009095.1. Lineage (NCBI taxonomy): Eukaryota > Metazoa > Arthropoda > Insecta > Coleoptera > Elateridae > Ignelater > Ignelater luminosus. Next base: position 88,249 of record VTPC01001097.1, read on the forward strand.
ACAATCAAATAAATTTATGAGCTATAAGGAGAATTGATAATCATTCATATGGTTGTCAGGCCCATCGGGCCGTTTGGGCCTTTAGGGTTGATTCAGACCGCTCTTGCCGTTTAGGTCTGTCGATCAAGAAGTTACCAGGCTTTCTTCAGGCCGCTTCAAGTTTATCTCCCGTCCGACCGGGCCTAGAAATTTTGGTCCTTGCAGGGTTCTAATTCGGATAAATGCGTAAGACCGGGATTCATAGTCAGATTCCGGCTAAAAAGCTTGACATCACGGAAGCGCACGCAAACCAGCGTCTTCGTTTTGCGTAGGAGACTGTAATCTTCAGCGATAAAAAAGTTCATTTAAAGATTACAGAAAAATATTGTGAAGGCCCAACAATACCCGATATGACAGAAACCACATTCAGCCAATTACACGAAGAGGTCACATAAGTTCTGTGCCTTGATGAGCTAGAAAATGCTACCGACCGTGACATTTAAATTTGGATTATCTTTGGATTTCGCAAAACGTCGCAGAGAGCGTCACATCTAATGACATTACGCTCTCTACTATCCTCGTAATAGTAGCATCCTTTGTTCGAAAAAATTAAACTTGAGCCATTATATTTATTTGGTTCATGTCACGGCCTCCAGCACTTGCAGGCCAATAATGGCCGGCAACCCCTTTCCCCTCTAATCTTATATGCGCACTTATTACTAAGGGGGAAGGCACACCGAGCCGTAGAGATTCACTTTGACAATAATATAATCTTTGTGCACGATTGATTTACCGGTGCATACGGCAAAGATATTGAAGAATATGCAAATATTCAGGTAGTGAAATGACCCACAAAGTCCCTAGACTTACACGTCATCAAACACCTTTGGGCAACAGCAGTGCGCAATTGGTGAAATGAGAACAATGTCAGAACAGTGGATGCTCTACATCAAAATGTCATGAGCGTGCGGGAACAGTTGTGGGGAACCAGCATTTGCGAAAATCTGATCTTTTCTATGCCGTGGAGACTACAGGAATAATAAATAAGTACACCCGTGCTCCAAAAACCTCTATCTTGAATTTTTCCATGTAAAGAACGATAGACAATTGGAGCAATTTGTATTTTGTACTAGATGTGTATATTAAGACCTGGTCTTTTCATCTGCTGGATAGACACCAAGGTAATCATTGTCATTAAAATTGCACCTGTAGCTACTATTTTATGGATAAAGCTATCAAGAGGTGAAAAGATCCGCTCTAACTAGGTAAAATAATAAATGTTTTTTCAATTGTTGGTTAAGTTTATCTAAGAAATTATTGCTAGGGATACAATTGTTGTCTGCTATTTGAGGACAAAACATTTACAAGCGAGTTTATATGCCTGGGAAGAATATTCAGTAGTAAACGGTAAACAAACAAGAGCTTACATCGAAATTATTTGGTCGAATTTACTATAGTAAATTCACCGTTTTGTAGAGTATGGTCGTACTTTATCGTCTAGCCCTTTCATTAACTCATTAAGTTAACTCTGTAAACTTAGGTTTCTTGCACTCTCGGGATCAAAGCCCTCTCGGGAGTCCCATCATTTTCCTCGAATACTTGTATAAGTGACTGTCAGGTAAAGAAGTTCAAGTTCGATTCCTGTACGGTGAGATTATCTTCATCATTGTCATCAGCATTAAATAAAATTAATTGCTGTAGAAGTATGAACAGTGAGGTTAGCCGTTGTGCATGTTAATTAAATTACAATTTGCATGATAATCTCGCGTCAATCGTCCTAAGCTAGAGATTAGGTGAAGGAAGCTTTTTAAAATTTCAATGATCAGTTTGTGACCGTTTAAGGTTCAAACCAATAGGTACACGGGTCGTTTTTCACACAGCGGGATAACGTTTATACTGAGAAATTTCTAGTGAATGTAAAGTGGCCGTACTTAGCTAAAATTTCTACTTTGTTATACTTTTGAATTTTTGTTTGTTTACTGTGCGCCTCCAGTTATTAATTTACATTTCTGCCTATTTACATTGTGCATGATATAAATTGTATACGATTATATCGACTCTTTTTGTTGAGGTGATAAGTGAGCTCTACTTAAGTATATGTGCTGCGCCAGCAGATAGATGTCTTGGTTTAGTAAAAGTTTTTTTTTTCAATTTCATTGTTGTTGTGATTGTTCTTGCAACGCTTCGAACAATTGTTTGCATCTTTTACAGCGACGAGGCAGGGGGCTTAGATCCTCAGTCTTATTGATGCAGTGATATATGAATCCTTTTTCATGTCTTTTTCGACTGCGCATCCGCCATCGCTCTGGCACCACCGCAACTGAGCCGGAAACGTCCGAAGAAAAACACATTTCCTTTTTTTTTGCTAATATGCTACAAACGCGTTCACTCCACTGGCTGGCAAACAGAAAGATTCGCGGCATCCCCCTGTCGCTTACAAAACAAATATGTCGTCAATGGAAGTTCGGTTTCGAAGTTAGAAATTTTGAAAACGAGCGTTTCTGAAAAACATGGAAGTTAGCCGAATTGTGTCGGTTTTTCCGTGAAAGGCAGAGAGCTTCTAGAATATAGAATATCTTTGCCTATTCGAGCTTGCGGGCGGTTTACATTGGTAATATGTATTCCTAATTAGTTATATCGATTTTCTAATTATGTCCGACCCGAAATTATACAGCCTCTAAAAGGCTGCTATGAAATAAGTTGCAAATTGTTAGACCTTAACAAGAATAAATAATAAAGGTATAAATGTTTGGTAAAAAGCATTCAAACATATTGTTCTTGTTAGTTAAATAAAATATAAAATAAATCTTTATTTGTAACCATGAATTTTACGACCAATCCGATGAAACTGCCCATACAGGCAGGAATAAAATATCAATCAGTAGGGAGGTGCGCTTTGTTGAAAATAATGTACTGCCTCGAGAATTTGAAGAGATACCAAAGATTTATGATCAAGGTTCGGAAGAGATCAAACAAGAAGAAGAAGGAAGTATTGACTTATTTTCAAATAATAAACTTGTAGAAACAATATGTGAAACCGGCATTGAAGAAATTGAAAATGGAGCTGGAAATCAAGTAGCGGTCAGAAAATCAAAGCGTTCTACGAAAAGCAAGCTATCAGATCGTTATAGTCAAGAAATGAAAGATGTAGAGAAACAAAAAATGTTACAAATAAAAAAATCGAAAAATAAAAATGGCTCGAAGAGATGCAAGAAGAATTAAAATCTCTACAAGAAAAAGCGACTTGGAAACTAGAAAAGGTACTAAAGAATAAAAATGCAGTACTGGGCAACCTACACTGAGAGCCGCGGAAGGTGGCGGAGTAAAGTTCCTACGGAAGAGGTCTCCAAAGTTCGGACGGATATAATATCTGCCCTGGCAGAAAAGACAAGGGTCGAGATATTTAAGGGTTGAACATCTATTATTTAGTCGCACAAACGCAAAGAATTATTATTGGCAAACACGCGATTTAATTGGACAACTTACTTACTTACTTATTCCGTCCCTCGTCTGCCTCGCAGTGTTGAGGCAGAGCAAAGGCTTCGCCAGCGCTGCTTGTCACGGCCTACCGTACTGGCATTTTCAGGTCTATGCCTCGTTTCTGGAACATAGGAACAAAGGAGTCTCTCCATGTCATCCTTCGACGGCCTCTAGGCCGCCTTCCCTTGGAGGGACAGTCTAATGGTCTGATTCCTGACCCGGTCCCAAAGTGTTTTACTCGCTGTTCGTTTGAGCTGGCACATCACCGCTGCTTGAACCCGACGGAATCTGTTAATTTTAGTCCTGGTGAACACTTCTCTCTTATCCAAGAAGGATCTACTTATGGCAAAGTATAACTTTCTGGTTACGGCTATCCTTGCATTTAGATCCTTGTTGAGTTTGCCGTCGGCGCTCAGTACAGCTCTAGGGTACTTAAATTCCTCGACCTGCTTAAGTTCGACTTCTCTCACAAACAACCTGTACAGTCCTCTACTTTGCAATTCTGTCACCCAGGTGTCTAAGTTTGTTTGCAGCGCTTCAACCAAACGCACGAGAAGCACAACGGCGTCCGCATAAGCAATCACTGACACCTTTACTGGGTTTGACTGCCACTTTCCCACCTTGAAAGAGCGCGTCGTTCTTTTGTACTCTTTTATCACATCGTCCATATGGATGATAAAGAGATAAGGACTGATTATATCACCTTTCTGCAAACTTTGTAGAAACTTTGAATTCTCCTAATGAGAATCTCCTCCACGCCTCTTTTTCGGAGTACTCTTCACAGTTCTGGCCACTGGACGCTGTTGAATGCTTTTGCGAGGTCTATAAAATAGGCGTGTACCTCACTCCCATTCGCAATGACTTTTTCTGTTATTTGTCGCATGGCAAAGATCAGATCTGGGGTTCCCCGATTGACCCGGAAGCCACACTGCTCTCGTTTGTTAAAAGAGTTTCACTTTTTTGGCCAGTCTTTCTGATAATATCCGTAAATAGGTCTTTCCGGGTACGCTAAGCAGGAAAACTCCTTTGTGGTTTTGGCAATTACGATTGTCTCCTTTTTTAAAGTTTGGGATTATAACAGTGACCTTCCAATTCTTGGGTATTTTTGGTGTTCTTCAGGCGGGATTTACCACATAAAGCAGAAGGTTTTTACCGGCTCCCCCATACACCTCAGCAGCTCTGGTGCCACTGCATCATGTCCCACTGCCCTGTTCAATTTCATTTTCTTCAAGGTAATAGTAAGTTCTGTTCGAGAAATCTGTCTTGGAACGTCGAGCTTCTCTCCATTCCCAGCTTGAACATAAGTTTCGAGAAGTATTCCCCCCAACGTTCCATAACGCCTTCATCATTGCTAAGCACTTTGCCTTCTTTGTTCAGTATATACTTAGCAGGGCACTTTTTAGGTTGTTTCATCTTTTTTGGCGTTTTATAGAACAGTTTTTAATTTTCACTAAAGTTTTTTTTCCAGAAAATTGTTGAACTCCTCCCACTCTGCACGTTTTGCTTCTTTTACCAAGCGTTTTATTTTGATCATTTGGTTTTTGTAAAGTTGGTATCATTCTGTTGATTTATTACTGTGGTACATTTCCATCATCTTTTCTTTCCCTTTACTTCATTTTTAATTTCCTCGCTACTCTATTTTGTAGCTTTCACATTTGTTCCGACACACTTTATTTTGCCGCACACCTCCCCCGTTGCCTTCAAAATTACATTTTTGAAATAACTCCAAGCCTCTTCCAGATCATTCGTATTAATTCGTTCTTCTAGTACATCAATCTTTTTGTTTACTAAGTTTCTGTAGCGCTCATGATTCTTCAACTCAGTTATCTTGATTTTCTCCAGCAACTTCTTTTTACTTCTTCTCTTCCTCCTCGTCAATGGTTTTGCGACTACTCTGCACATACCAGGAGATTGTTTCTGGCCCTCTTATTACTCTCGCGTCTCTGCACATGTATAATGTAGTCAACGATCAACTTCTCGTCTTTTGGGGGCTCCAGCCTGGTGAATTTGTAAATGTTCTTATGTGGGAACACGGCGTTCGTTATGGCCAAATTATTTGTTATGCAGAATTGTAGCAGTCTGACATCATTATTATTCCTGCATTCTTCCCCATGTTTTCTTATTACATTTTTAACATCTTCAGGCTTTGCTCCTAGCCTTTCCTTGAGGTCTCCCAATAATATTATGTCATTCGGTGTGATACCATCAAATGTTTTCTGAAGCTGATTATAGAAGTTGCCTTTCGCTTCTGATAAATCATTTTTGTTGGGCGCATAAGCTACTACAAGAGTTACTTGAGCTTGCCCTTGCTTCACTATTAACCACATAATCCTCTCACTCACATATTTCCAGTTTGATATATTGCATACTTCATCTCTACGAACCAGGAAACCTACTACTTGGTCTCTTACAACTCCAAAGTACATCAGCATAAACTGTTCTTAACTGTCTTACAGGCTTGTTCCTCCTTTTTGGTCTTTGTTAGATCCAGAATTTTTAGTTTGGTTTCACAGATCATCTTTACGAGCTCCGTCACCTTTCCCGTTAAGCTCGTAACATTCCAAGTTTTTGATTTTGTTGCCAAAAACGAAAAATATAATTTTGCAAGATAGAACAGAATGTTCTCATCCTACTGGAAAGTAATGAATTGTTTGCATCTTGACAGGTTAAAAAGTAAACGACTACAAAAAATAATTTTAAAGTTAAAAAAAGTTTTCAGTGTTCACAGTTTTCCAAACATTATACATTTAGACATTAGCCCATATTTGCATCTTTTCTTGTTCAAAATAATGTTGAATTAATAACATTCAGTCTAAACTTTTCAAGGTAATAGAATGGCGGAAAAAGCTGTTGGTATTTGTTCCATTTTTCTTCAGAAATCAAAATCCACAAATGTTGATTTAAATCATTTTCTGCTTGATTATAGAAATAGCTCAGTCCCAGGATTAGAATTGTTTCCAGCTCAGGTATTATTTGTGTGAAAATTGAAAAATAAACTACCAGCTGCAGAGAAACTGTTAAAACTATATCACGTTAATAGAAAAATTCATGAAAAATTTAGAGTAAGCAAGAAAGGTATTATAATCAACATGCTAAAGCAATGATTAATTACAAAATGGGTAACAAAGAAGAAATGAAAATGTAGAATTGTTAAATTCGTAATTGATGCTCCAAGTCATAAGATTCTATTCTGTGATCTCTGTGCTTAATTTTAAAGAACTGTCCAAAATCAAACATTTCATGAAATGCCCAAAACCGTTCAAAAATCAAAAACCTTTTGATTGACTTCGTTTAGAAAAAACCTAAGAGTCTAACGCAATTTTATAATTTCGTTTTTGGACGGTCTGTAAATCTGCTTTAGAACATTCAAGCTTGCAATTCTAACCTATTTTCCAGTTATTTGAATCCTTTTGTTTCATTAATCGACTTTTGTTCTGTTTAAACGAGAAGGTATTCCTATCCTGTTTTTCCTTCCTCTCGGATCACCAAAAGCTTCCTTAAATACTTACCTGACAAATTAATACAGAATCCTGTTGTAGGCACACGCTGGCGCTGGTTAGGGTATTTTAAATGGAAATTTGAGAAAAACATGTTAAGAGAATAAAATAAAAGCATCTAGAGCTAGAAGCAAATTTAGATAAGAAAAGTAAAGAAGATAAATTTAAGAATTAAATCGAGCGGTGCTAAGCTTATCAAATTCTGAAGAAATAGGGTCTGTTAACACTAATAATACGAGTGGAAAAACTCTAGTTTTTCATGTATTTTGTGTAGATTCTTTTTATGCAAAAATTGGGGACACTTGTATATCACCATGGCAACAGCGTATTTGAAGGGTAGTTGTTCCCTTCAAATCCACACAGCAACTAACCCGTAAAATCGCTCTATCATAAAGAATCCATTATTCTCTTTAAAATCCTATTTTTCACTAAAGCACTTAGAATAGAATAGAATAGAATAGAATCGGATAGGATAAAATAGAAAAGAATCTGGAAAAATTAATTCCTTACAAACTATCTATAGTAGACAACATCGACATCAAAAACTCCTGCTGAACGTGAAAATTTAAAGCGGTTGACCTGTTAGTTGCATCACTGATCCGAGAGCGAACGTCGTCACCATGGCAACGCGTCCCGACGCCAAGCCAACTGCTCATTAGTGAATTCCGAGAGGCGTCGTTTGAAACTTGTCATAAAAACTCGACGCTCGAGTCCGACAAATAAAGGCGGTGTGTATTTTTACGCGTATCCGTGCTTCAGCGAAGTTGCACAGATTTTCATTGTATAACTGGATTTTCTTTTTTTTTCTCGCTTTTATATTCATATTTTATTTTATATTGGAAAAACATTCTTTTCATTAAAAATTCTGATTACTCGTAAACCTTAAAATTAAATCTTCTTTCCCCATTTATCTTCTTTTTCTCTTTACTGATACTGCGTATCCTATTTTAATGAGATTCTGCTTAGTATAAAATAAATAAAATGGAGTAAAACAAAGGAAATAACATTTTATTACTGTTATTCTTGACATTGTTACACTCCTACAATTATCTTATATAGTGTTTTATGTTAATGTCGACCCACTAAGCAACTAACTTTTTTAATTAAGGTAAATAATATTTTTTCTACTTAGATGAGTTTATTCATATTGTTATGTCTGATGAACACGACATTGACCAATGGAATCGAGGAATATTTTTACCTAATATTTGATTTATGAATTTTTAAGTAGCTTCTGTTCATTGTTGTTTGCGTCATATTCACATAATAAAAGGAATGATTTTGTATGAGGTTGTTTTATTAATTATAACTCGCTGGAATAGACCACGGTTAACAAATATGTCTAAAGTCTTCTATATATTTGTATATCATAGAAAACAGAACATCAAAATTGTTTTGCAAGGTTACTCACCACTGTGTGGTTTCAACCACAGTGGTGATTTATCTTCCAAATTGCTCTAATCAACATTCAGCAAACCTATAAGCATACACGAATTTTCCTGAAGATCTAACGATCTCAGTTTGTTGTTTATTTCGAATATTATTGTTGCCAATTCAAAACACAGGATGTTTCATATTTTTTTTCTATTGTGCCAAAACAAAATTCAATTTACAAGAAATAAAGCCGAAAATGATTGTTAATATCACTAAATTATTTGATTAATCTACATGAATTCCAAATATCATTATCCCAGATGTTGTGTAATATTCAAATAAATAGGTCACTAGAACACACGGCATCAATTTTTTTTATTTTATCAGTTTTATCTTATTTTATCTTAAATAATAATTTATCCCGAGAATTGTAAGCAACCTCCCACGTACAACATTTAATTACTTTATTTAAAAAAAGATTTAGAAAGATATTTTTCATAAAAAACCGCTAAAATTTAGAAAATGACCGTTTTGAAAGTAGAATAATTCATTTTATTCATTTTTTAACGAAATTCTTTGAAATTCTCACAGAATACGATTAAAGAATTATTTTTGTATCTTTCATAAATTTGATGTGTAATCGTTGCTATCTACAGATCATATGCATTTAGAGACTTCATCAAAAAATTATTAAATATTTTATCGCGTATAAATCATAAAGATCTGAGTGGGTCAGTCATTCTAATGGAAAACACCAGGATTAGATTGCTTAGATTTCAAATTTATACAGAATAGCTGCATCGAGACTCGGGGGTATTAAATACTATTGGATTCAATTTTCTTCAACCACAATGTTTATGAGAAGTGAGTATTTTAGTCTGTAATGAATTAAATCGTTTCTGAAACGTGATAACTAGCATGTATAAACAAAGGTGCGCACGAGCTAGGCTTATGCAAGCTACTACCAATGCAAGGAGTAAATTAAATTCTCCAAAAACTATTTTATTCTAGAAAATAATACCTGTACGTTTAATATTTACGCGTCAATCTTACCAATTAATAAATCATTTACGAGTTTCCTGACCGATACAAAGGTTGAATTGGCACGAAATCAATCTGAGATGAGCCTTTAGCCTGTTAGCACGTTGGCTGTCGGAGCCACTTTTGTTGGAAAACGGATCGGGCTGCACCTTGAATTAGCTGCTCAACAAGCCACCTCCGGTGGCTCAATAGCAGACTTTGCTGTCCATTAACCTTCTTAAAGGAGTTAAACACAAATATGGCCCAAGCTGTGCCTTCCATTAACCATCGATAGTGGTCCTAGGGCAAGCTTCGCACCCCGCTAATTCTCTTAAGAAAACTAGACATCAGCAAGATGTACCCTTCTTTGACTATTATCAGGCTGTATCACCCACAAGGCTAAGCATCTGGCTTTGCCCTACATAAACCTTCTTTAAACAACTAAATAGGAAAGCGGATCAGGCTGCGCTTTCAACAGGCTACCTGCGGTATTCTAAAATTAGGTTTCAGCCTTCATTAACTTTCTGCAGACAGCTAAAACTGAATACGGGTTGCCAAAAGTGGTCCAAGTTCGGGCTTTGCCCTCCATTAACCTTCTTAAGAAACCTAAATACGATCACTGGTTGACTACTTGCGGTGGTCCTCCATTAAAATTCTTCAGAGAACTAAAGATCGATAGAGATCGAACTGCGCCTTGCATTACCCATTGTCATGCTGTGCCACTCAACAGGCCACCTTCGGTGGCCTAAAGTCAAACGTTACGCTTTATTAGCTTTCTTAAGAAACTTAAAAAGGAACGCGGGTCGGGCTCCAACCTTCAACAACCTCTATTAACCTTCTTTGGGGAGTTAAAAGCAAATACGAATAAAATACATCCTCCCCTAACCGGTGTCAAGTCACGTCCTTCAACAGGACTTGCGGTGACTTATAGTCGAGTCTGCTCTTCATTAATTTTCTGAATACAACTAAATAGCAACGCTAGTCGGGCTGTACTCTTCAACAGGTCAAGTTTTGTCCTCTATTAACATTTTTCAGGTAGCTAAAAACAAATACAGGTCAAGCTTCTTGTCTTCCATTGCACCAACGGAGATGGCCCAAGATCGGGCCTTTTCTTCCATTAACTTTTTAAAGAAAACTAAATACGATTGCTGATTGGGTTACGTCCTCTAACTGACTACCTACTGCGGTTCAAGATCAGTTTTGACTCTCTATTAACCTTCTTCAGAGAACTAAGGGCGAATGCAAATCGGACTGCGCCTTCCATTAACTATAGTCAAGCTGTGCTGCTCAACGAATCATCTTGGGTGGCCCAAGGTGAAGCTTTACTCTCATTAGGCTTTTTAAGAAAATTAAATAAGAACGTGGGTCGGACTGTGCCTTTCTACATACCACCTTCGGTGGCCCAAAGTCCGGTTTGGTCCTCTATTAACCTTCTTCAGGAAGCTAAGGACAAATACACTGTCGCTTTCCATTAACCAATGGAATACCTTAGGTGACCCAAGCTCAGGCTTTACCTACAATTAAATTTTTTAACAAAACTAGATACTAGCATCCGTCGGGTTGTTCCTTCCATTAATTATACTCAAGCTGCGTTTCGGATCTTACCTTCCATTAATCATTTTAGAAAAACTAAATAGAAACGCAGGTTGGGCTCTGCCCTTCAACATGCTATTTACGGTAGCTAGTAGACGGGTTTCACTTTTTGTTAATTTACTTCAGACAACTAAAAACAACGAATGCAGGTCAAGCTGTGCCTTACATTAACAATTGGCGAGCTATGCCGCTCAACGAGACACATCCGGCGGTCCAAGGTCGGTCTTTACCCTCCATTAACTATTTTAAGAAAATTAAATACAATCACTGATCGGTCTGTGCCCTTTAGCAGACCACCTGTAATCGCTCAAGAAAACTCTTGGCTTCCCATTGTGGCCTGAGATCGGGGTTCGCCCTCCAATAACCTGATTGAGACAGCGAAAGACGGATACGGGTAGAGCTGCACTACTCTATGGCCCCCCTTCAGACCTAAAATCGAGTTTTGTCTTCCATTAATCTTCTTAAAAAAAACTAAACAAAAACCAGCATTGGGTTCTACCTTCCAACAGGCCACCTACGGTGGCCCAAGGTCGGGTTCCGTCTTTTACTTGCCTCTTTCAGAGACCTAAAAACAGCAGAGCAGAGCAGAGCTGCACTTTGCGATAACCATTGTCGCGCTATACCACTCAACAGGCCATTTCCAGTGGTCTAAGGTCAGGTTTTGCCTTCTATTAACCTTCTTAAGAAAACTAAATAAAAACCAGTATCGGAGTCTGTCTTTCAACAGACCATCTGCGGTGACCCAGGCTCGGGTTTCACCCTCCATTTGCCTTTTTCAGAGAGCTAGGCCATACAAAGGGCCACCTCCGATGGTCTAAGGGTGGGCTTTGTCTTGCTTTAATCTTCCTAAGGAAAAAAAAACCAAAATAAATCACCTGCAGTGGTTCAAGGGGTCGAGTTTTATTCTTCCATTAGCTTTCTACTGAAAGTTACAAATCATTACTAGTGGAGTTGCGCCTTCCATTAACTATAATTGTCAAACTGCGGCACTTAACAAGCTACCTGTGGTGGCCTAAGTTCAGGCTTTGCCCTCCATCAATCTTCTTAGAAAACTAAATACCATCTTTGGTCGAATTAGGTCCTCCAAAAAAATACCTGCGGCAGCCGAAGGTCGGTCTTGGCCCTCCAGTAACCTTCTTCAGAGAGCTAAAAACGAATAAAAATCGAAATGTGCCTTTCATTAACCACTGTCAAGCTGCGACACTCAATCAGTCATTTTAGGTGGCCCGAGATTGAGCTTAATATCATTAACCTTCTTAAGAAAATTAAATAGAACGTCGTGCCTTTCAACATGCCACCTGCGGTAGGCCAAAGTTAGGTTTTCAAGGAACTAAAAGCAAGTACGGTTCAGACTGTGCTTGTTATTAGCAATTGTTGAGCTGCGCAACGCAATGGGATCCTCAGGTCGTGCTTCGCTTTCCGTTAACTTTCTCAAGAAGACTAGATACTAACACGGATCGGGCTACATCACTCAACTGCCAAATTTTGGGTCTTGTCTTCTATTACGCTTTTTCAAAACACTAAATAGTAGCGCGCGTCGGATTTTCTCTTCAACAGGCTGTCTATGGTAGCCCACAGTTGAACTTTGCTTTCAATTAATCTTCTTCAGACAGCTAAAAACCACTACGGGTTCCGTTGGGCCTTTCATTAACCGTTGTCGAGCTTTGTCGCTCAACAGGCCAGTGGTTCAAAGACGGCCTTTATTCTCCATTAGCCTTTCTAAAAAGACCAAATACCATCACTAGTCGGGCTGCACCCTTTAACAGACTACCCGTGATCTTGGTCCTTTATTAACTTTCCAAGAACTAAAAACTAAATATAAACCAAAGTGTACCTTCCATTAACTAATGTCAACGGTCTTTGCCTTCCATTTACCTCTTAAAAAAAACTGCGCCCTTCAAACAGACCACCTGCGGTCTTAACTTACTTCAGAGGCCTAAAAACGAATATGAGTCGAGCTGCAACTATCATTAATCGTTCACTGTTGGAGCTACGCCACACAATGAATCATCTTCTGTGGCTCGAAGTCGAACTTTGCTCTCTCTTAACCTAACTAAATAAAAGCGTGGGGGAACTGCAGCCTTCAATAGACTGCCTGCGGTAGCCCAAGGTCGCACTTTACCTTTTCTTGGCCTCCTTTAGAGATATAAAAATAAATACTGATTAAACTGCGCCACTCAAGAGGCCGCCTTCAATGGTTTAAGGTCGAGTTTTGGTTTTTTACTAACCTTCTTAAAAAAACTAAACAAAAACCAGGGTCGGGATCTGTCCTTCAACAGGCCGCCAGCATTAACCTAAGGTCGGGCTCGGCCCTCTATTAGCTTTCTTCAGAAAGCTAAAAAAAATACGGGTAGAGCGTACCTATCGTTAACCATTGTCGTTCTACGTCACTCAACGAATTACCGCCGGTAGCCTAATGTCAGACTTTGCCTTTTATCAATCTTCTTAAGGAAACTAAAATAGAACCAGAGTCAGTCTGTCTTTTTGAACGTTCAACAGATCACCTGCAGTGGCCTAAGTTTCTGTCTCTTTCTCCTCTCTCCACAGAGAATTAAAAACGAATACTAGTGGAATTGCGCCTTCCATTAACAATAATTTTCAAGCTCCGCCACCAAGGTCAGCTTTTGCCCTCCAATAACCTTCTTACAAAATACTAAATACGAACACGGGTCGAGCTGTTCCGTCTAACAGGCCACCTGCAGTGGCTGAAGATTGAGTTTCTCCTCCATTAACCTTCTACAGAGAGCTAAAGACAAATTGGAGGAAAGCAACGCAGTTTCACAATTATTATGGATAAAAGGCGCACTTCCTGTGGTTTAAGGTTTTGCTCTGTCTTCCTAAAACAACAAAAAAAAGAACCAGTGTCAGGCTCCGCCCTTTAACAAATAATCCGCTGCAGTTCAAGGTCGCGTTTCTTCTTTCAGTAACTGGTTAAAATTGCGCCTTCCATTAACAATAGTTCTCAAGTTCGTCATCAAGACAGCTTTTGCCCTCCAATAACCTTCTTAGAAAAACAAAATAAGAATATGAGTCAGGCTGCTCTCTTTAAGAGGCAACCTGTAGTTTTACTTTCTATAAACCTTCTGCAGAGAGTTAAAAGACAAACTATTCAAAGGGGAACCTCCGGTGGCTTAAGGTCATGCTTTGCCTGTCACTGGTCTTTTTAAAAAAACTAAAAGAGAATCTTTAACAGATCGCCTGCTGCGGCTCAAAGACGAATTTATTTCTGCATTAGCCTTCTACGGAAAGCTAAAACAAATGCGAGTGGAGTTGCATTTGCCATTAACAATAATTGTCAAGTTCCGTCATTTAACGTTCAGAGGTCAGGCTTTGTCCTTCTTTAACTTTCTTAAGAAAATGAAATACAAACACGGGTCGGGATACACTTTTCAACGGGCAACCTGCAGTGGTCCAAAATCGGGCGTCGCCTTACATTAACTTTCTTCAGAGAGTTAAAAGCGAATACGGGTCGGGCTGGCACCTTCCATATTTCTCTCATGTGAGATGGGAGGCTGCCGAAATCTGAGTGTGCTTCAGGACGCTTAAGTTGTGAAGCTGGCTCTGATTTCAATACGTAGATTCAAATACTGGATTCAGCTCAAATTATAGTACTAAGAATCACGACCAACAATCTATACCTTACACTTTTTTTAACAATTCAAACGTTCTTGTCACGAATTTAGCAAGTTTAAAGCAAACTCTAACGTTTGTTGTTTGTTCCACTTGGTTGTGGACTAAAAGAACGCAGATAGTCTCAACTTTTGCACCTTGTAACAAAGATTAAAGCAGTTCCTTGATGATGATGCTTAAATGGATTGTAAAATCTCTTACCTAACTCTTTCATTTTGTTAGATGATGTCAACCGAGAAAGTCAGTAAAGATTAGAGAGACTATATCTGACAAAGGAGCAAATCTCAGTTCGAATAAGTAATATAGACATATTGCGTTAATGCTTAGGAGATAATTTGGATTTGGACAAATTTTGGAGTTTGCATTGTGACTTTAAGCAAAGTTTAGTTGGGTTTAATTAGAGCATCACATTAATCTATCAGCTGACATTTATCTTAGATAAAGCTTTTTCTATCAGACGTAAGTAAAGTAACACTCGTTTTGAATCTGGTTTTTGATTTGGTATTTAGGGTAGTAAATAAATGTTAGAGACAGAGTAAATTATGACTGTATTTTGAGCCACTGCCCTTGATGGGTAGTTATCGTGGTTTTTCAAGATCAATTTTTTGTGTTTTGTTTTAATATTTTATTTCGTTGGGATTAAAGTTGTTTTGACCGCTAAGCATAATGTCAAAACAGGTTCCTTAATCATTATGAATTGCAGGATCATAAAAACATTTGCTTGGACCTGGCTTTTGAGCAAACTCATCTCAAAGTATGAAGAGAAATTATGTTGGGCCAGGAAGAGTGAGACGTGCATAGTTTGTTATGGTCAATAACGGAATCTAAGACCTCACTGGTTATTGAACCTTTGGAGAAATCACGAGAAGACAGGGTTCCCTGTGGATATAAGAGAAATCGCATTAAATCTGAATGCATGAGAGTCAGTTCACAAGAGATGATCGATGGGATTCACCTTAAATTATCCTAGTCGTCAATTTGGAGCGATTGTACAGAGTTACATATTCCTTTCGTCGACTTTGTAGTACCCGCTCTCTTACCTAAACTACTCCAGCCTAATAATTTAGGCTGTGCAATACGTCTCTGGTGTATTATTTTAAGATGGTGAATTGGTGAATACCCAATTAAGGGAATACACTGAATAATCTGCCATCGCCAAGTCTGCATTTAGGTTAATTACAAATAGTTTTATCTGGGTCATATTAATTAAAAATCAAAACATTGTTAAGTGAAACTTGGACAAGTTTAATCATCCAGCCCCCTTGCTGTTAGAGTAAGTTTCTTACCTGCATCCGAAATCCTCGTGTGGAGTTAGCTTAGCGCGCCCAAAGAATCAAAGGCTTCTCGGGATTCTCATCATTTCCTCCAGGCGCTTGAATACTTGACTGTCAGCCAAGAGATTCAGTCTTTACTTCCTGCATGTTGTACTTGATCAGATATCTACCAGAATTAATTAAAATTAATAATTGTAGAATGTAGATTATGAGGTCCGTTCTGCATCTTTATACACGGGGCATTTTTATAGAGCTAAATACTTTTTATACTGGTGACCTTACGAGTCCGTCTTAAGGCACTAATTAATAGATATTTCTTCCACGATTTCAGGTTTAATTCCCACTCTGAAACTGTTTGAAAGATGACAGAATCTTTGCCCAAAGGTATGATTCTGATCCGATAAAGAACATTTAGTGATGATTGATGGTCATGCAGCCCTTCCCTTAGCTCTTAATGATTGCAAATTCAAATTGTTGGCGTACCTGAGCAAAGAAATTTTCGAAGCAATCTTGCAAACGATGTGATCATTTATATTTCACTTTTAAATTGTTCAAGTCATTCAACAATTAAGGTAATGATCTAATTGGAATAATTTTTGATATTTGCTTTTTAAGGCTTTGTCTTCTTTCTGCAATGTTTACGATTTTCTTTTTAAAGACACTCAGAGCTTCGCTCTCCTAATATTTTTGAATGAGTTTCTACTAATATTCTTCTTTTCTCTTGTCTCACTCTAGTGGTCCTCTTTACAATTTCTTTTGAATTGCTGCAACGTAGCAAAAATATGTTGTAGGTACTAACAGATTAGTAATTAGCAGTCTACTTACCCAGGACTGGGCAGCGGGTAGGTACTCTCTACCATCCCAATAGAAACAGACCTACTTCAGGGACCTAGCAATCTTGCCCACGCGAGCTCTTGATTTTCCTCAATCCAAAAACCGAGAAAATCATGTCCTACCCCTCACATCCTTATTTCTCCAAAAGTTCCCTTTTCCTTCTATAATCCATCTTCCAATTCGCCCTGCCAGCGTGGAGGATTATGACAAAATACTCTCTATCATGGCGAGTCTAAAACGAAACGAAGTAAATCTTAGGTGAGTAGAGCAATCAACGCCAAATCCCCCACCTCGAAGAAGGTCTGCGTCAAGGATTCTGGGGGAGGCAAGAATTCACCGGTATCATCATCAAAAGAAAAACTACTTATTGCGACTTACAGTATAAGGATCATGAGAACACAAGAACATGTAACAGAATTGGAACAAGAACTAGAACATATCAAGCGGGACGTACTGGGATTATGCGAAACATGACTCCCAGGAAAAAATGTAATACACTAAAATCTGGACACGTGCTCTTTCAAAACAATCCAGATCAAGACCAGCACCACGGAAGAGTAGCCCTCCTAATCAACAAAAGAAGAAAACACATGGTCACCAAATTGCATGCCGTCTCAAACCGTGTTATGTATGTCACGACGAAACTATCTAAGAGATATACCACACAGATCATCCAAGTGTACACTCTTACCAGTGCTTTCGAAGATCAGTTTGTGGAAAGATTCTACGAGGATATAACAACTGCCAGGAGAGCAAAGTAGGGACAAAAATGGACAACTTTGAAAACATAGGAAAGTTTGATATCGGAAACAGAAATAATCGCGGTGAAAGACTAATAGAATATCTAAAATATGAACAGCTCTACTGTACTTCAAAAAACCACTCAAAATGCAATGGACATGGGAAAATCCAGACGGGAGAACTCAAAATGAAATCGAATTTATCTTGGCAAGCGACAAATCTGTGGTCACAGATGTCTCGGTGCTAAATAAAATACACACGGGTAACGGTCACAGGCTGCTCTAAGAACCACAATCAAAATCAACGTAAAATTTGAACGACGCAAACTAATCAAGAAATTCTACCCAACAATAGATGCAACCAGAAAGAACAAAGAAAAATACCAGCAGGAGCTCAAATACAAACTCACACCGCTGCTAAACTTTGAAAACTTAGAATTAAACGATCTAACCCAAAAAATCATAAAGGATATACAAATTTAACAAATAAAACCAAAAGAGATAAAAATAACCAACGAAACAAAACAACTAATTAGCTTAAGACGAAGTTTAAATAGAAAATTCGACGCATATAAACAAATCGGCGACACCATAAAACGGGAAATCAGGAAAGATAAGTGAAATTATAACACAAGAACGATAAAAAATACAATTGAAAACAACAAAAACATGAAAGTCTTAAAAAACATAACATTACATGGTCAACAGCGAATGTACCGTATGAAAGACAAAAACGGTCAATTGGTCACAGGTACAACAGAAATCTCTAAAGTGATCGAAGACTTCTATACAGAATTGTACGAGCCAAAAGCGCCAAACTCAAAAGCAAACCTACCAGAAAGAACAATACGAAACGTCAATCCCGAAAAGGTACCTACAGTCACCACTCAGGAAATACATACAGCTTTACAACAGATAAAGAATGGCCGGTGCCCAGGAGAAATGTTAAAAATGGGAAAAGCCATCCAAGTGCTGATGAAGCGCTGTATCAATGAAGGCAAAATACCAAGAAGTTGGAAAACGCAGAAATGATATTGTTATTGAAGGAAGGTGACACCGCTGACTTAGGAAACTATAGCCCAATTAGTCTATTATCGCATCTGTATAAGTTGGTAACAAAAATCCTTATAAACAGACTAACGAGCAAACTGGACTTCTATCAACCTGTCGAGCAGGCAGAATTCAGGAGGGGTTCTAGTACCACTGACCACCTTCAAACCTTGCGATCGCTGATTGAAAAATGCGAAGAGTACAACCTTCCATTACACCTAGGGTTTGTAGATTTCCAAAAAGCCTTCGACTCAGTAGAGTTCTGGTCAACGACGCACGTTAAGATCAATGAAATCGCAAATACGAGAAAAATACCATTACAAAAAGGCGTCAGACAAGGAGACACCATTTCTCCCAAGCTTTTTACACTGGCGCCAGAAAACGTATTTAAAAAATGAACTGGGAAAAAAAAGGGAATAAACATAGATGGCACATACCTCAACCATCTGCGCTTTGCAGACGGCATAGTCATAATACGTAGAAATGAGAAAGAATTAGAACAAATGTTAAGCGATCTTGCCCTGAACTCAAAGACCATAGAACTACAAACGAACTATGGCAAAACAAAAATAATGTCAAACAGCCAAAGACAAATTCAGGTAAACCAACAAGCCATTGAAAATGCCCATGAATACGTCTACCTTGGGCATCCCACTAAGTTGGGAAAACCAAACCAAACCACCGAACAAAACTTGGATAGACGGCATTCAGAAAGCTTAGTGCAAGAAATACCAATGAGTTTGAGGAAAAGGGCATGGGACACGTGCGTTCTGCCCATAATGGCATATGGCACAGAAACAATGGCAATAACGCATAAAAGCGCAAATAAATTAAAAACAACCCACGTGCTATAGAGAGGGCAATGCTTGGCATAAGTCTTAAAGACCGAGTTCGAAACACAGAAATTAGGCGCTGCACAAGGGTAACAGACATTGTGGAGAAAGTCCTAAAACAAAAATGAACATTAAATAAACCGACTCATACGATAGCGACCTAGGACATTAAAAACTAACGTCGGCAGATCACAGAAGAGATGAGCAGACGATATCAAAGAGCTAACGGGCAAAAACTGGTTGCAAGCTGCGCAAAATAAAGATGCTTGGCACAACTTAGAGGAGGCCTATGTCCAGCAGTGGACGAGGGAGAGCTGAAAGAACAAGAAGAAGAAGATACCCATCAGGTGCTGTTCTCACTGGATTTTATCTTTATAATCCTCAGGCTTATGATATAAATTGTAAACTCTTTTGTTTTTATGGTTTAATTTATCTTCAGCACGTTCTAATCGTTTTCTGATCACAGAATCTCTTAGAAAACGTAAAAAACATGGTTTGTGGTCAAGTTTTCTTTGCCTTTTTCGAATTGCTTTTTAACCAAAGCACAATACGGCACCGTTTACTTACTCTTTTAGAATCTTGACTTACCTTAAATCAATTATATAGTCTAAATCAAACAAGAATAAAGCGAAGGAAATGATAGGGACAGCTTGACCTTCATCCTCATTGGTTAATAAACGAGTCCGTTTTACACAACTTTAACATGCTGATTTTATTGAATATCGTCTTACCAGATGTACGAAAGTAAATTACTTATAGTTACATAAAAAAAAATGTTTTATGATATATATCTGATCAAACAATTTTTTAGTAATGTTTATAACTGAAAAATATATAACGTACTTTTCATAAATGCCTTAAAAATAGATGATAAGACAAACCTAAAAGAAACGGAGACGTGACAACGTTGGCTTTTGTGAAGTTGTAATATAACCACACTTTTCCTTCATGCTTGGTTAGGGTCAGTTAGCCTGTTATTCTAATTTTGTCATTTTACGTCTTTTTTGGTATTGCTGTTGTTCTTTTATTTATATTAAAATAGTTCTTTTAAGAGCTCATTAAACTCAGCGTATCGTTATACAGGTAATTATAATTTGAATTATAACAACCTAATGATCAAAATATCAATGCAATATTTCAGGTTATATTTGCGATTATGGCTGAAGTTTTCAAAAATGCTAAAGGAAAACACGTAAAAAGTGGTCAGAGACTTATGGCTTACAATGTCTATTTAAAACATTTACAAAACAACAGTAAGACTTGGTCAGTCAAGCAAACGTCGCCTGAAGTTGGGATCGGACAGAATACGATGTGGAATATAATTAAACAAATGAAAGCTTCTGGATTGGTACGATCTCCTAAGAAAACTAGGGAATCAAAAACATGTTTTCAGAAACTTGAAGACTTCGAGAAATCTGCCATACGAAGACATGTACATTGTTTTTATTTTCGAAATGAAGTTCCAACTGTAGGAAAGATACTACAAGTTGTTAACGAAGACGATTCATTACCAGATTTTAGTTATTCAACATTACATAGAACGTTATTAAAATTAGGATTCAAATATGATAAACGAACAAGAAAAACAATTTTGGTTGAAAAGCCAACTATTGTTTAGTGGAGAAGAAAATATTTAACTGCTATTAAACAATACCGAGAAGAAGGAAGAACGATTTATTACACAGATGAAAATGCAGGACATGTGGGAAGCAAAGTTTGGCATGATACTGCCATTAAAACTGCCAGACAAGCATTATTTGAAGGCCTTTCAACTGGAATCAAAGATCCATCAGGCAAAGGAAAGAGGTTAATAGTTGTTCACATCGGTAGTGAATCTGGCTTTGTTGATGGAGGACTTCTAACTTTTGAATCCAAAAAGACAGGTGAGAACTGTATTGTTTTTGTATGTTTTTTATTACAATAAATTATTTGAATGTTTGTAGGTGATTATCATCAAGACATGGATGGAGATGTTTTTAAAATGTGGTTGGAAGGGATCCTACCTAAATTAGAACCTCATTCGGTCATTGTAATGAACAACGCCCCTTATCATAGTGTTAAAGCTGATAAAGTACCCACTCGGAATTGGAGAAAAGATCAGATTATTGATTGGCTTCATGGCAAGGAAATTACACCAGGAGATAATTTATTGAAATTGCAATTATTAGAATTGGTAAAACAGTATGTGTTATCACATCCAACACCATATGTCATCGATGAACTTATTAAAAAGAGTGGAAGATTAATTTTAAGATTACCACCGTATCACTGTAATCTGAATCCTATTGAGCTAGTATGGGCTCAAGTTAAGCAACATGTTGCTGTTAATAATCGAACGTACTCTATCGAAGAGGTAAAGCAACTCTTATGTGATGGAATTGCTGGTGTAACTGCAGAAAAGTGGAATGATTGTGTCAATCATGTAATACGTGAAGAAAATCATATGTGGAATTTAGACGGAATAACAGAACAAGTGGTTGAGAAAATTGTGATTAATTTACAGTCGGAGAGTTCTAGCGAGGAGGATTCTGCTGACGATGATATGGAGGTAGAGTGATTACCAGAAGTATAAATACACAAACAGCAAAATGGATGCACTATTGTTATATACAGTACCTACAACTCCTGCTCCTTAATTAAAATATGTTTTGTAATTATTGAATTGACTTGTACTACAGGCTTTTTACCTTTTTGTTTATGTAAAAACTAAATAAATAAACATTTACATGTTAACTCGTAACTTCCTTTGCTTCGTAATAGGTATATACTTATGAGGTTATTCATTATACTTTGTCATTATAAAAATCTACTATTTCATTTATTCATAGTTCGTCAGCTACTGGTTTTTAATTTTTATACATATTCTTGAACAAACTATTAGACAGCAATTTCAGATTTGGCGCCCTTGTCGAACAATTCAGCTGTTTAAATCTGCCTTGCACCGCAGTGCCACCTACTTTATTCTTATTTGATTTAGACTATAGTATTAGTTACCTAAAGCGGACTAGAGTCTACGACCTACTCGCTTAGCTGCTACTAACCTAATGATGGAACTTTTTGCGTCCAGACAGTTGCTACAACCTCTGCTCTGTTGCTGTAAACCACTACTGACTCACGAAGGAGGAATTGTGTAAAATAGCTGCATTTGATTCTAATGCAAGATTGTTGATTAAGATAACGTACGATAGAACAGTAATGTGGCTATTTAAGGTAAAACAAGAATTTAGATAGAAATCTAGGACTAAAGGGAGCAAGTTTAAAAAAATGTACCATCATGCCGAGAAATCTCGTTATTTATGCATACTCAGTACATTTTTTTCTTTAATTTTCACTTACTTTATCTGCTGTGCTGTAATTATCTTTTTATCTTAAATCATCATATAGGAATAACCCGTTCAAAGGAAAGGGTGAGTTTGTAATTTGTTAATTTACATGTTCTAGGTGTATAAGTATTAGAAGACTTCATTTAGAATTGCAGGCAAGACATTTTAACTCTGATAGTATAAATACCAAATTTGCGGAAGAAACAATTAAATTTTTTAATAGTCGTATAAAAAGAGTAAAAGCATAGATGTGTTGCAACTACATAAGTTCTCAGGACACCATGCTAATAAAGTAATAAGTATTATGTATACTTACTAAATCTGGTACCTAGTAGTTAAGAATTATCAGTAATCTCGATTTCATTCAGTTAAAAGATTAGGTTACTTACGGTAATTAGAATTAATTAAGAAACAGTGGTAACACACAAACAAAACGCTCCGTATACCTAACCTGAATATGTTATAACTGTGGAATCTGATTTAGAAATGTCTCGTACAAAGAGTTAAGAAAAAGCAAAAGAATTTGTTATACAGCTGTCAACATCCTTTACACGAAGGAGCGCAACCTTTTGTGAGAAAAATTATATTATGAGTTAACCTGCAAAGTATGATTCACACGTGAAGGTCATTGGTTCGCGTGGAATCACACATTTGCATATAGTAAATAAAATTTCATTCATTATATTCGTGAGATACAAACGTTCATCACGAAAAATTATCTATTTCACATCTTATCGAATAATACGTAGTATGCTTACGCATCTAGGTTTTGTGTTTCTATAGTATTAAAAGTACAAAAACGTCGTTTTCAGTAATAATTATCAATCACTCTAATCTGAAAGTTCGATCGACGACAGATGACTATAAATATTTCGGCGCATTCGGCTCTTATACTCAACACACACACACCACAGCAGGTTCGAGTCATTTCGTTTTGATAATTACTATAATATCCTCTGGAAAATTTAAAAAATTTCTTCTTCGCTCTGTTTCTCAGACTCAATCACGGTTTAGTAAATCTGCGGATATCCAGAAGTTCTTGTTTTCTGCTTCTGGTGATGTTTTTATTAATGTTTCCGTTAGCCTATCGATTTGTTTTAATAGTAGCCTAGTCTCGCCAAATCTAAAATTAAAAATTTCAATTAACTTTTTTAAAAGACATCCCATAAAAAACATTCTTACAACAAAAATCGATTAAGTCGTTAATCATGCCATTAAAAAAATATTTTAGGTTTGTTCTGTGAAAAAATAATTTTTCAGTTTGATAATAAAAGTCATCCTGAAACAGAATAGAAACTCTATCTATATATAGATCTGACAGGAATAAACAACCTATAGAGCAGGTGTTCTAACGAAGAACTGGGGCATTTGTGAGTTTATCTAGCGTATGTTGGTACACTTGATCGGACAGTTAAGTGTGCACCCCTTTTGGCCGTCATTTCCGGTTTGTGTTAGTTTTTCGCGCGTATTACCAGTGGGGTTAAACAGGGGTCGATTCTTTCAAATGAAACCATCGAATTATAGAATTATGTTTGCTGTTAACATCTTGATGAATGTTAGTTGAAATATTAAATTGACCAATTAATTAATTTAGACTGTTTCGTAACTTTACGCCTACGGTTGGAAATTTTATTTCTTATTTAATATCATTAGTTAAGAAAGTCTTGATTGCCACAATATTAATTTTTAGACACATTTATAAATCAGATACGTTTAACATACTCATCAAATCTAGAAGATTAATAACATCTACATTTTTTAAATTCATAAATGGGAACACCATACTTAAAAAATTGTTGTTTGCAAAAGAATTCTTACGGTTACCTCATTTGATTTTTTAACTGGTGGTGTCGCCAATTAATTATAGTTTTTGCTGCGATTTTTTTTATTCGAGCTTCTCGTCTTATTTGCAAGCAAAATTATCTTTTTGCATTTACACCGTTGTTCATCTTCGTTCGTTCTCTAAGATTATATGAATCTTTTGTATTACATTGCTCTATATCAAGTACGTACTTATATTTGTAAAAGGGTAGAAAGCTTTTACTACCGTTTGGTTTCGATTTGAAAATAGAAATTTACAGTTATCCAAAGGTAAAGACAAGTAGTGTCAACGCCTACAAGCTTGTTTCCATATTCGGTTAATCCAATAAAAGGAATTTAAGCCCAAAAATATTTGCTGCCTAAGAGCTATTCCACTCTCACTCCATTTGTCAACTCATTAAGTTCTATAAATCCAAGTCAATCTAATTGCTTTTATTACCAAGTGAATAATAGCTAGTCTCAAGGCATCAATATACAACGCTGCGTTAAACTTAAAGTTTGAAACATCTAAGAGTTGACTTGATTGAGAAGAACGAGAAATAACCATAACTCTGAATATTCTTCTTCTAAATGTTTCTGAAAAAAACAGAACCGACTAAGTACTCTTACAGGATTTAGCAACACGGCCGTTTGATCATCAAAGGCGAATTTTGTGTTTAAGTGTACCAAAACGGTTTACCAAATAGGGAGGTTTGATACAGATCTCACCAGTGCCTAGCTCCAAACAGGCTTATTTAATTTGATCGACCAGCATTTAAAATATCTATCCTTCATCAGCTCAGATTTTTAACCTGCTTGGTCACAAGCATCATTTTGCTTTGACTCTTGTATCAAACAACAGAGTCAAGAGAGGCAATAGCTTTCTAACAACACTTCTTTTTGAACGATTCACTTTTTTTCCTGCCGAATTTTGTTTTCTTCTTACTTGCCTTGACTTTTTTCTCTACTCTCTTTGGACAGTTTCTTCGCCTGCTCTTTTTTCTTTAAATCAATATTTGGGGTTATGTTAAGCACCCTTTTCTCTCCAGAGCGACGAGGCTTGTGTGCTCTTGAGTTTATATTGCTGACGGAAACGGGGGAAGTCTGTGCCACGGTCAGCTGTGGACCAGAGCTCGGTGAAGGAAAAGACCCAGAAGTAGGAGATTTATCTTCGGAACTCCCAAAAGCGCCAGGCATATTTTTCATTTCTGTAGCTTGCCCAAAATCTTGATCATCCTAGTTCTCATTTTCTGGAACATCTGTTACCTGTGCTGGTGCAAACATGTATTCTGGAAAGACGTCGGGGTTAAACAGAATAATTCCAGGCGTCGAGAAGCTCTTGCAAGCAATACTTAAGTTGCACTTTTGAGGTAGGTTTTCACCCACTTGGTAGTGAGTTACAACTCTCCCGGGATGGTTGGTAAGCCACTGCTGCACTTCCCGCCCATAGTGACTTGTAAAATGAAACGCCTAAAAGCTGCACACTGTGGCTGCAGTGTGCTGGAAAACAAAACAAAATTATCCCATTTTCTTTTGCAAATGTCAGCACTTCCAAACTTTTATGGCTGGAATGCCCGTCTAAAAGAAGAACGAACTTGTTATCAACAGATAGCTTGACATGTTTACAAAAATGTTTTAGCCATTTCACAAAAACTTCCCCATTCATCCACCCATTCTGCTGGGCAAATCCTACGCATCCTGAGGAGGAATTATCAACAAGTTCTTTCTGTGTTTTTCCTCGGGAAAATCATGGCCGGAGGGAGGTACATACTCTCCTGGAAGCAAGAAGCAAAGCTCGTGTTTAGCACTGTAAAGGGCCCAAATTCGTCAACATTCCAAATATTCTAGGCTCAAAATTGATTTCTTTGAGTGTATATCTAAAAAATTCAAAGTATTTATTTATGTTTGGCTTATTAAAAGCCACAGCTCGAAAAACAGATGTTGACTGAGAAGTCCTCAAAGTTATGGCGGTGTTTCTCTTCCTGAGATCTTTCAGCCAATTCCACCCAGCAAATCTTTTTCTCCCTGTTGAAGCGATGTTTCCAGCCCCTCGCTTCAGCAATGGTATAACCAAGTTTGCCGTCAACCTAAAGAAACCTAATCTCAGGCTCTTTTAAATGCTCCACCAGCTCTTCTTATAAAGCCTTATCATAGGTGTGTTTGTCTCTTTTCTTTGACCTACGCCGCTCTTTGCTTCTCTCTTCAAGATCCTGCACGGGGCATTATAAGTTTTGTAAGTAACCATCCCATCTTTTTTTTGCGAGTCACCTTCAATGCCTGCTCTATATTTTCTTCACTCCAGTCCGGTCTTCCATAATATCCTTTTGCATCCTTACTATCCAACTTCCCAACTGCCTTAATTTAGCGTCAGGGTTGTGAAGATTTTGAGAAATTCCTAGTTGAGTGGTCCTCGCGCTTCGCACACTGAGTACCATTAAGGTAATTCCTCTATGCGGGAGCCGCTTTCTCTGCAAAAAGAGATTTCGTCTACCTTCCTACCTTTCTACCGAAGAGATAGGCGGCGGTGTCGGGCTCCTGTTAGATGCCAGTGGCGTTATTTATCCAAGAATTGTTAAAATCAATTTGATACTTCTAGAGATCTACAAAATAGGTATAACCAAGAAAAGGTATTCTTGGCCATTTGGAAAAGATTTGTGTTTATGACTAGAATCTCTTTTCATTTTCACCGTAGCAGATTTCTTAATCTGTCGGTCTGAAAGATTGGTGCCTTAACTTGTAGACCGCTCGGTATACGCATTCCGCTTGGCTTGCACTCCTCTTAGTTTAGTGATTGGTAGTGTACCCCTTTAGCACCATTTGTGAGTTTTATTACAGAAGGTTTGCCTGTTGTAAGTTTGTTTCAGTCACTCGACCCCTAGATTACTGGTCTCCACAGCAGCCTTTGTCTGACAACCTCAAGCGCGGGAAGGAACAGTAAATCCTTTAACCAAATCTGGCGCCCAAGCACCGCTACCGATACTGACCAGGAGAAAGTACGCCACAAACTCTTCTACAGCCTATCGAGAAAGCTTACTTTTTCATGTAGTACTTCCGCAGTGAAACCAGTCCAGTAATTTTCTTGGCTTCAGGAAGCAATCGAGATTATCTGAGAACCCAATCTCGTTTCGAGAATTCAACAAAACCTTAATCCATTTCAGAAAGGAACACAAAGTCAATCAATGTTGTTAGTTTACCATGTTATTGTTGCCGAAAAAGGTGTACTGCCATTAAATATTTTAGTGCCCCACTTTATTTTACCTCAATGAGGCTGGTACAAACCCATTGTGGGCATCATGTCCAACAAAAGTAGCTTCAAGTTGATGTTATGTTTATGTTAAATATATCGTTTGTGTGTGTTCATCATAATTATGTGCACCAATGATTGTCTACCATTTACGAATTACATAACGTCTACTAGAACATAAGTGAGCTTATTGTATAGAAAACAAATCCTTCTCCTTTTTTCGTGGGTGCTGAACACTTCTTGTAGTAGTTTAAGTTAGATCTAGTTAGATTCATTTAGCTATCTAAATCGTTAAGAAGAAAAGAAGAAAATTTCTTTGATTTTCTTTCAAGTTTAAAATGACAGCTAGTCTTTACCGTTAAGCTCGCCCATCTCCGACCCTCTGAGCTAGGCTGAAGGCACACTAATTTTGTACTGAAGATAAATTATCGTCCAAGGTAACAAAATTCTGTTTTCCCCGTAACAGGATTCTACAGTCAACCTAAGTATATACTGACCAATAGTCAAGTTCAGTCATGTCCGCAGGCTTTAGATTTTTAGTCTCCTTTATTTATTAGTGTGCAGGTACAGAACTAAAACAAAGAAAACTCTGACGCTGCTCATTTTGCATATACAGCTAAAGAAAGAACCATCTAAACTTGGTTTGTTTTACGTACGATTTTTATAAATGAGCCATGTTAACTTTTAGTATCGTTTGATCTAATACTAATCTGTTGGTTCTTTAGTCTTGTGAGTGTTTAGTGCAGATTTTTAGCGTTCTTCTCATAATGTTTATTGTATTTCTCAGAATTCCCAGACATCTAATAACATTATGAAAATCCACATCTGTAAGTCCCTAAATTCAATTTGCATCTCTACAATTTTGTGAACGTTGGACGTACCTTTTATACAAACAGCGTAGTGTCATGGATTATCTAAAGATTCTTCTGTTCTTCAAATAACATAATGTAATTTGTAACTTCGAACTAATAATCTGTAAACTATTTATTGCCTATTAGTGTTTAGAGTAGATTTCCAGCGTTTTGCTGTTGCTTAAGTTCCTAATTTGACTTGCAACTTTACAATTTTGAGATACGTAGGCGTAATTCGTAGTTTCGAACAAATAATCCGTTAGTTAAGTCCCTAATACGATTTGCAACTTTACAATTTTGTAAAATTTAGACGAATTTCATACGTAATTCGTAGTTCCGAACTAATAATTTGTTGGTTAAGTTTCTAATTCTCTTCGCAACTTTACAAATTTCTGAATTATAGACGTAATTCATACGTAATTAGTAATTCAGAGCTGATAATCTGTTAGTTAGGTCCCTAATTCAATTTGCAACTTTATAATTTAGTGAAATCTAGACGAATTTCATGCGTAATTCGTAGTTCCGAACTAATAATCTGTTAGTTAAGTCTCTATCATTCAGTTTGCAACTTCACAATTTTCTGAATTATAAACGTAATTTGTACGTAATTAGTAATTTAGAGCTGTTAATCTGTTGATTAAGTCAATAATTCGATTTGCAATTTTATGATTTTGTGAATTTTAGGCGAATTTTATACGTAATTCGTAGTTCCCAACTAATAATCTGTTGGTTAAGTCTCTAATTCACTTTACAACTTCACAATTTTCTAAATTATAGACCTAATTCATACGTAATTAGTAATTCAGAGCTGATAATCTGTTGGTCAAGTCAATAATTCGATTTGCAACTTCACAATTTTGTTAAATTTAGACGAATTTCATACGTAATTTGTAGTTCCGAACTAATAATCTGTTGGTTAAGTCTCTGTAATTCAGTTTGCAACTTCACGATTTTCTGAATTATAGACGTAATTCATACGTAATGAGTAATTCAGAGCTGATAATCTGTTGGTTAAGTCCGTAATTCAATTTGCAACTTTATAGTTTTGTGAAATTTAAACGAATTTCATACGTAATTAGTAATTCAGAACTGATAATCTGTTGATTAAGTCCCTAGTTCGATTTGCAACTTTACAATTTTGTGAAATTTAGACAAATTTCTTACGTAATTCGTAGTTCCGGACTACTAATCTGTTGGTTAGTTAATGCGTACGAGTGTTTAGAGTGGATTTCCATGGTTTTTCCAGGATTTAATAAGACTACGAAATCTCTAAGTACAGTGTCACGGGAAAAATCCAGAAAAGAGGCCTTATGCCCGTGCATGTTGTGCTCGCAGCAGCTCGAATACCGGAGATGGGATGGGTTCACAGTTGATTTGTCCTAAATTGAAACAGAAAGTTAAGAAAAGCCCTTAGGGACTTCCTCAATATGTTACAATTGATATGGGCGCCAGGAGCCAGGTAGAAGGTCAACAAGTTTGCTGATGTGACTTCTCACCAACAAACACCCTGTAAACAGATTATCTTAAGAAAGTGCTCTGGTAATGAGAAACACTCTCAAACTTACCAAAAAGCTTATAAAATCTTGAGATCGTATTAAATTTTACATTAATCAGTTCGCTGCGGTTTACAGAACCAGGAAATATAAACTTACTATGAATTATCCACAGGTCACTGGCCAATCTTAACTGCAATCCAAAACCTATAATTGTTCTAATAAAGCAAATAGATAACTGCTTATTCCATGTAACATTGTTGGTCCCAAGGTCTGACTTACAATAACTGTACATTAAAAAAATACAGAACCTGAAATATAAAACAAAATAATACACAAATAAACTTCCAGGCCAATTTGACATTCAATAATTTATTAAACAAGTGGGTACATAAGTAGAATTGCAAGTAAGTAAACACAGTAATGAAATTGTTAGCAACATTCGTTCCAAAAAAAAATAGCAAAGTGAAAGTCAAACTACATAACGTATATTGTCCAAAAGGTTTCATCAATAATAAAACAAGAGATTTTTAATTGACAACAAACGCAAAATTTCTCTGAATAATACAAATCTCTACTTTGTATATTATGCGTCTTACATAAAACATAAACAAAACTATAACAAAAAAAGGCTTTCATTTAATAATAGCAACAAAGTTATTTGGATAAAGTTAAGCTAAATGCAACCTTTTATTGAGAATTCCCTTTTTTGTAGAATTTTCATATACTAAAACTGTATATTTCACTAATTATTGTTCCACAAGAGGAGCTGACAGACAAATTAATTAGGATACCTGACTATAATATAGTGAGTTGTTGCAAAGCCTCCACGGGAGCATTCGCCAGACCTTGGATTATGTACCAAAATTTTCTGTGTAGACGGCAGTCGAATTGTTCAGTGACCTCAGCACGTTTCCAAATACAGTAGTGCACGCCAAACTGTTTTCAAACTGTTTCTGTTAAGTTGCAGTTAACCATTTCAATACAAAACAACGGTTAGTATTTGTACGTAATTTCACAAGGGTTTCAAGCGGGTGTTTATTACCATCAGTCGAAATTCATAAAAGAAACGAAAAGTTTACTAGACGATAATTTTCTTCTCTTAACAACGAAGACTTTAAACTACTCGAGAATTATTCTTAAATAAAAACAACAAATTGGTGTTGTTGTTTGTTTACAATCTCAACTTAGTTGGACAAGATCAGGGTCACACGAAACAAAAACACAAAACTGAAAGGAGAAATTTCTTCCCATTTACTCGCAAGGTTCAAGAATCACATCCGACTTAAATAGTCGCAATAACTCAGAAAAATCACTATCTCCTAAGTTCACAAAACAAACTTCCAAATAAACTAAACTTGCGGTAAAGAATGTCCTAACAACACCCGGTAAAACTCGAGGGTCGGTCTCCACTCTCTCGCTAACCGAAGCTGTTTCTCTTTGCGCTACCAACTTTGCGCGTCAAGGGCTAAGCAACTACAATTGGGGAAGAAAGAGGGATAGAACAACCACCCCTTGTCTGTAGAGTGAACTATTTTATCATGTTACAACTCGCATGGACACAAAGAATGTTAAAACAGTAAAGAAAAGTCAGTTCCACACAGCAATTCTATGTATTACAACGCACCCCAATGTGCAACGGAAAATTTAAACGTGAATTATGTCATCGAAAAACAAGCTTGGCCTGGGTCGGCGTCTTTTTTAGTCGCACAATTTCAGGAATTTCCACAAACGCAAATCAATAGGCGGCCCTTTAGAAGAAGCCGCACAGTGTTGAAATAAACACCCCACAAGATAAACCGCCATAACAGTTCATTATATCTAACATATCTAGCAATAAATTTAAAAAAATAAATTCATACAATTAAATTCACATTGGTGACTCCAAAGGTTTTTATAAAGCAATTGAGTATAATGATTGATGTTGCTCAGCTTCTTCTTCCGCCATGAAATCTGAAAATAATTTTATAAGTTGATTAATTTTTAGTAGTTTCTTCTTTTTTTTGAATTGTAGTTGAACTATCTCGATCGATTGATTCGAGGTTGGATGACTTCTAGACCCATTGTATGTTAACGGATCCTTCTCTGCTTATTCTTATAGTAATTGATGTCTTCCTTGGATTAAATGTATTTGAACTCCGAAATTCCGCAAAGAGGCGTAAATCCTTTACAAAGCTGTTCGGGCTGGGCTGCAGCGACCCGAACAGTGTTACCTCAAGTGGTATTGCGAGCTCTCTGTATTTAATTGTCCTTAATGCGGACTTGTAAATGTGTCCTTCAGTGGACTTATAATTATTTGTTGAAGTGTCCTTTAAACGGACTTGTAATTTGTCCTTCGGCGGACTTATGTGTGTTTTTCAACGAAGTTGTGGGTTCCTTCATCGGACTTATGATTTGTCCTTCAGCGGACTTGTGTGTCGGATTTTCTGTTTATGTGCACCCTTAGCGCGGATTCGTCTAGCGTCGTGATGGAGGGTGTTGGTGAGCTCTTGTTTATTGTCTGCTGTAGCGGTCTTTGGTTATCATGCGTTTCTGGTTGAATCTTCTTCAACGTCAAGGCAGAGAAGCATGAATCCTCAACCTCACTGGTGTTTGACTTCTGACAGAGCTGCAAGAGGACACTTTGCAGCGCACGAGATTGCTGCATCATGCTGATCCTACAAGCGGCCATGTCATCCATCTTGTTGGTGTGAAGACGATTGATCTGCGCATCTGTTGTGTTGATGATGGAAATTTATTTGTTTCTACCATAGTAGGTTTCGTTGTGGATGCAGGTCTGGTAGGAAGACCATGACAAACTTTGCAGGAAAATGTACGGGGAGATTAAACGGTTAATCTCTCAATGATTGATAGTTTGCTTATGCTTTCACTAGAGAGCCAATATGGTAGATGCTTGTATTGCCATCTTCCGCCGTCCATGCTTGTTAGAATGCAATCACTGACTTCTCCGTCATGCTAGTTGCCGCTTGACGCTTGAGTTGGACTTTGCGGAGTCTTGGTTGGATCATTCTTGATGTTGTTTGATGTATTGAAGCCTTAGGTGCTTGAAATTGATGTGCTCGGATGGCTGTTTGAAGCTTAGTTTGGGAGATGGCGATAAGAACACAGAAGACTCCTCGTTCGACTGTTGTTATGACACTCTTCGGTAACAAACGTTGTCTTGTTGTGATAAATGCCTTTGTTTAATTCTTGCAGTTTCCAATTTTTCCTGTATTATTGTTCGTAACTTGTTACATTGGTTTGGAGATGCTTTTACCTTAAGGTCTTCTTCCGCACCCTTGATCAGGTATCGTAGTTGGTGGATGTTGTGTTGTTGAAGCTCGAAGCGGATTGATTGCATCCTGTTGTTGAAACTAACATCTTCCCCTTTCTTCGCGTGCTCCATGATATACTTCTGAGTGATTTTATGCACGCTTCTTAGTGCTCCGTGGTAGTTTGTTTGACACCGCCGAAGTTTCGTTATATCTTCTTCGGAGTTGATAGTGCCGGTGCTAGCTTCTTGGTTTGACGGGTCATAAATAGTTATTTACTGATTTGTCGTAGACTTGGTGGACGCTGGTGTAAGGTTCGAAGAACCATGGACAATCCGGAACCTTGTGGTTGTGGGATTAACTTTTTTACAATTCCATTATGCTTGCCACCAAGATGTTTATTCGTGCAAGAAAAGTTCTAGGAGAACGTTATTCTGAAAGTGAATGTCTGCTAGCTTTTGTCAAACAAACATCCTAACCACTCTTATGTCTTGCACGTTTTCTTTTGTGTATTGCGATTGTTCGAGAAATATATTTCTAGATAAGTATTAGAATGGGCACAGAAGCTATTGATGCTCACATGTTTGATTAAATCGAAAAATTACCGCATTTAGAAGGTTTTTCTCAAGTGTGTATAAAAGCAAAATGGAATAAATTTATCTTCTATAACAGATACTGATGGTGTTAAGCCAGATCACGAAGTTTAAATCATTTTTACTGTCTTTAAGTGATTTTAAAAGAACGGATGGAAGAACATGAATCTATTTGGCATTTTCTAAACACACTAGAGAACAACTTTATAAATCCTTCTTGATTATGAGATATTGGTATAAGAAAAATAATAATGTAATTTCAAATAGTCTCTTAAACTACTTTTGTTTACTTAATGTTGTTTATTAAATATAAAAGTGGTCATTATTTTAAATGTTTTAACCTAAACAAAAATTAAGTTAATAGAGGTAAACAGGAAAATCTTGCAAATATACACAGAAAAAGTTGCAGTTCTACAAAACTAGTATAAGTATAAAAAGTGCATATTATGAGGAATTTCTAAGTAAGACATTATTTATTATCTTAAACAAGCTACGTTATGTATTTTAATTGATTGCAAATTAATATTTGTTTTGCTTTAAGATACACGATTAGTGATGGCTTAATTTATTTCGATAATCTCGTAAGTTAGACCAAAGCAATGTAAAGTTTTAAAAACCTACAACGCTACTAACATTGTAACAAACTTGAACACGGTTAATTACGTTGGTTCCATTTGTCGGCGCTGCAAATAGTGCCTCCGTCGTTCATTACATCAATTATTTCAACAATTGCCCCAGAGGTGTTGATATAGTACGGTACATTAATAAATATGTTTATTCATATAACTGGAAGACAGGTGTAGAAGATTGCTTATTTGAGGCTATTTGCATGCACTGGTGCAGGCACTTGGTTATGCATTAAGCACATGAGGTTATTCTTTTCTAGATTGCGAGTATAAATGTATTCTTGTAACTCGCATATTATCTTCGGTCGTGACCGTGAGCATGATAGATTTTCCCTTTTTTAAATTCTCTTTAATTTTCTTTAAATCAAAATCAAATTGTTTATTAACAAATTAAAACATTTCTCATACCAGTATAAGTCTACAAAGGTTTTTCACCACTGTTAGAAATCAAATGTACACTTTATATAATAAAAGTGTATATTACTGCGTAAATTATCTAAAATATTTTTGTTATCAAAAACAGTTAATATTCTTGACTGAGCAATCATTATTTTGTTTTCTTTCTGTTTTAACTGTAAAAAATTTACAACTATGGCTTAACAGGTTTTTATATGCAATTATGCACCTTTTGAAAGTTCCTTTAATTTCCTGCAAGGACAATAATAAAAAGTTCCCATTTATAAATATACGTTTGTTCTCTTAGATTCTTTTTACAATTTCTCACATACACTATACAATTAATACTCACTGAAAGAAAATTTCATATTATTACAAACAGAAACTAAAAAGAAAACGCCCAAGTGTAAAATAACTGCTTGCATATTATAATCCACAAAAAGGGGAAAAAATCGTGCATGTACCGCTTTAACGATACACTGCTACTGACTGCAAAAAACTGCCAGCCCTATCCTTTATTAGAATTGCCAGTTTAAGCCAAGTTTATACAAGATAATTATTTTGCGGTTTGCTGTACAGTCGCCTGAGGTGTATGATTAGTGTGGCCAGACACTTCAAGTTGCTGCCAATTAATAATAATATTATTAAACCGCAAGATATATTAATTCCTGATTAGCTTCCCTAAGTTGTAATCTTATAATCTTTAAATCTTCACGCAAATTGCATGATAATCATAACAGACGCTTGCGTTGCAATTATTCAGCTGCACTTGGATTGTAAAGTAAACAAGGGTATTAATTATTATTATTATTGTGATATTTTCGACCTTATAAAATAAATAAAACATCAACGAAAACTTCCCATAAGCGGGGGGTCTAAAATAAAACCAGCGAAAAGGGTGTATATGTGATATACAGGGTTGCACGTGCCGCCCACTTGGTAGGGTGCATTTGTAGAATAGCGAACACACACACGCTATTATTCTAGGATATTCCTGCGGATTCTGAAGGGCGTTTCCCTTAAAATCTACCATAAAGTTGAAGCTACCTGACAATTGCGGCGTTTCAAAAAAGAGGACGTAGTGTTAGGGTGATTATTAGCCAAATTAAGGATTTATACGGAATTTTGTCCTAGAAGGGATAATTTTCGACTTTGTTTTCCTTATACATACTATTTAGATTGTAAAGGATTTAACGTCTCTGTGGTTACATTCATTCATTTGTTTTAGTTTGTTTTTTAATGACGAAGAGACATGTTTACACTTTTAATTATCAATTAATTAAAGAAATTGCTTTACGGGCTTTTTAAATAGTATTGCAGGAGATTTGCATTAGTATGTCGCCTTATTACGCAAAGATAGATTCATAGAGTCGCAAAAGTCGTCAGACTGCCTCAGAAAGGATTCATTTTAGACTGAAAAAGTAGGATAATTCACTGTTTTTGTGTTTTTTCTTCGGTGCCTTGTTGAAATGTGTTTGGCCTTCGTTCAAACAAGGTATACTTTATAACTTGATTATAAGATAAAATAACGACTTTGGGATTCAAGCTACGGATTCAATCTTGGTGCCTCTTTTGCTTGAATAAGAAGGTAAATGGAAGAGGCAAAGCCCAAATTTGCGCTAATTGAAGTTCAAATCACATTGAAACGCATATCCCAATCCAGAATCTATCTTCAGATCTATTGAGAAGGTTAATGGAGGACGAAACCCGACCTTGGTGCATTGATGGTGATCCACTGAATGGCACATTCTGACCCATCATCGTATTTTTAGTGGCCAACAGAGATGATTAGTTGCATAGCCGATTTCGACCCACGATCGTGTCTAACTCTATTAGAAAGCCACCGGAGGTGGCCCACTGCATAGTACATCCTGACCCATAATTATACTTTTAGATCTATTGCGAAGGTGTCCTTTAGATGGTATATCCGGATTTATGGTTGTATTTCTAGCTCTCTCAAGAAGATTAATGGTGGCCCGATAAATGTTCTATTTCGACCACGAACGTATGTTTAGTTCTGTTGAAAATGTTAATGAAAGGCAAAGCCCGGACTAGGGCCACCTCTTCATGATTGTATCTTTAGCTGTAATCATCGAAGTTTGCCGCGCCAAGGCTTTAGAAGTTGTAGGCTTCTCTCAAGCCTTGAGAACAGTGAATAAAATTGAATTGTCGGCCGAACGCGACGCTCGCATGCATCAGTGTACTGGTCAGGAAGGCAAGTGCCCGGGAAGGGAAACGCGGTGCCCCCAGAGATTGGGTGGTGATCCTTTAGTGGTCCTGGGTTGGTTACTGGTAGATTCAAAATTTAGGTTTTTGTTGATAATGGCAGAGATGTTCGTTCGATAAGATTTAGAGAGAGGGTGGAGAAGGGAAAAACGGGTTTCTCCCGAAAGCCACAGACCGGCCCGGAGCCCCGGGATGTCAACGCTTCCATCGATCTTAAAACCATGGTTGTGGGTTGGTAAAATGAGAGACGGTGAGATGGGTGTGGTGGTGGGGCCGTGGAAAATACTGTTCCGGCATTTGCCTTCATCACTAGGGGTAACCACGGAAAAACCCTAGTGAGAACATGCGGCCCGGAAACGATCCGGACCTCCCGAATGCGAACGTAGCGCTGGAGACGCAACTACGTCGCTTGGTAATTCTTCTGGTCTAGACCAACTTTGAGTCTTCTAGGTTTCAAAGGGAGCCATGACTTCCTTGACGAATAATCTTACGGCGGTCAGCATTTCAACGAGGCCGGAGGCCTCGCAGAGATTCCGACTCAGCGTCCTCAGTAACCTAGAGAGATTGTCGGTGTCGAGACCGGTGCGACTGGCTGGTGCGGTTGGTTCGTGCTTCTCGCTTGAACTGGAGGGGGCTACTTGGCGGTCGGGACGTGAGGTTGGGCGGGCCCGGATTGTATTTGCTGTGAGCCGCACTCCCGGGGGCGGCACGTTGTCTGTCGCCGCGCTCGCTACTCGGGGATACCGGGGGTACCTTTTGTAGTTAGCCGGATGAGGACCACCACAGTTTACACATATGGCGGGTGTCTGGCGAGATTTTACGCAGTTCGCGATATGAGGGACACCTGCGTTTTGCACGCACCTGGGAGCCGCGTTGCAGGCAGAACTACAGAGATGTTGATGCAACCTCTACTAGCATATAGAATTTCAGGTCAATAAGGTTGCACAATGTGTAAGCTGATCAATGGCGGCTCATGACTTTCATTGTTAGCGGGGTAAAATTATAATTACTACGAATAGGCCAGTCTCAATGCAGAACTCACTTACAGGATATGAGCACAGCAAGGTTATAGGCTGTATTTACTTCCTTCTCCTAGTGACGGACGTTAGGTAGAAGGTATGAGCCTAGGGAGGATATAGGTTATGCGAACGGTCAGTGATCAGTTTTGATGCTACGTGAGCAGTCTGTGAGGCAGGTAATACTTACTAGACCAATTTCGATGCGGTTTACACACACGAACACCAACAAAAAAATTCAGAATCAGTGGCGGCTAGTAAGTCTTCTTGCAGGCGGTATAATATAAAATTAGTTTCCAAGAGCGTACATTGCATTCGGGAAAGTTGCAAATTATAATGAGCAGTCAGTAGCGATTCATAACTTCCCTTTCTTAATGGGGTCAGGTCAATCTGCCACGCTAATTTCAATAGCTACTTCTTATTTCTTTCTTGTTAGTGGAATGAAGTAATCATTATTAGAACAATTTGAATGGAAATTTTGGTGGTGTAAGATAAAACGATTAAGCAAATTTCGATAGGGTTCTTGCTAGCGTACATGGTTTACAGGCTATAGGTTACAGGAGCCGTCACTTGCGGCTCCTGACCTTTTTGTTGGTAGTGTCACGTTATGAAAACTTCAATTATTGTTTTAGGATCTGATATTTGTTTGACTTTTGGAGTATGTATGCTTGTGTGATTGTGCTCCGATGAGACAACAGATAGAGAGGAAAAGAGATAATGGCCCGTGCCGTATGTATAAACTGGTTTTGATAGATACAGCTGAACAGTATAAAATCATATTTTGTAAATCTGCTTGAATAATATAAAATGTTTTTGTCCAAATTTGATGTGGGATAAATAACAATAATCAAATGGACATGGACAACCCGTTTCAGAAAAAAAAATAAAATTGAAAGATCGCCGATGCGAAATCAAAGTAATACAATATCTGGCAATAGTAAAATTAATGAATCACCCATACAGAGTATCAACTCAATATAGTTCACACAGTAAAACTCCATCATTGCACGCATCACAGGGTGCAATTACGCTAGAAAATCAAATTCTATTGCATGGCAGTATCAGCAAATTTCATAGATATTAAAGAAAACTTGGACTTGAGCTCCGATCACTCAGCAGTGATATTAATATTAAGTTAGAAAATCATCAAGAAAGAGATGCGGCCATATTTAGTGAACAAAACCACAGATTGGGATAGCTTCAAACATGAACTGCAAGAGGAAATTGAACTGAACGTCCAACTGAAGACCAAAGAACAATTTGACTTAGAATCTGAAAGATTTATGGTGATTGTGCAGACTGCTGCGTATAACAACACAAGACAGATTAATTATATTACTAAAGGGAAAAATTACCCAATAGAAATAAGAAAACGTCTCAGAAAAAAGAAAGGTTAGTAGAAGATGGCAGCTGTCTAGAGACCCAGTGAACAAAACCGTCTTAAATAATTAAAATCAAAAAATAAAGAGGGAAATCCGGAAAATCAAACAAGATTCAGTAAACTTCTATCTAAACAATGTAGATGCAACCAAAGAATCAGATTACTCCCTTTGGAGAGTCACCAGAAAGTTTCCTTTCCTACAGATAATTATTTCACCTTTCGTTTAGCACATGATCATCAACATTGATTTAAGGCTGTCTGCCTGCCCTTTAAACATTTATGTCTCCAGTACTTAATTTTACACATCGGTATGTCTTGCGTAAGAATCACGTCTTAGCGGTTGCACCGTTTTCCAATTTTTCTGCTTTTCTATTAATATGAGAAAATGAAGATCAATTGTTTAGTTTTGGATGAACTCGACTGGGGGCTTTTTATTAGAAATGTTGATCCTCCAAGCAAAACTATTGACAAAAAACTTGGATTATTACGATTTCATTTGGCAAAGGAGAAATGTGATCCCACTAAAGTATTATCGTATAGGCATGTGGAAATCAATAAAGACTCGGAACTTACCTTTTGTCCTAATCGTTTGATTCAATTCGAGTGCGAGATTAAACTCTTAATTGATAAATCCCAGACCAAGGACTTAAATCGTTTACTAACAAAAATAAAGCATTTTACCCGGTTCTTGAATTATTTAGGTTCTGTTGAGAGTGGCCGGTTATCAACTTTAAAAACTCAATGCATAGAGCTTTTGAATACTTTATCCGAGATAGGTGAAAGTTAAGAGCTAGTACACAACGACATTTTATGAAAGATAACGCTCTCTTGGAGCACGTATTTTTAGGGAAAAACCTTCCTGTGCCAAACCAAATAGTTGAAATTGCAAGCCCTTTTCATCAAACTTTGCCTGTTATGAACCCAGCATCTTTCTCCACTGTGCCATCATTTTTACGAGGGTGGTCTGAAAAGTTTCCGACCTCAACGTGAAGATGGCAGCACTCGTAAATAAAAGCTACTGAATTTTGTTGTTCATCTGTTGACAGTTACTCACCAAAGTTTCAGCCATTTTGGACGCGCAGTTTTTATGTAACAGTCGTTTGAGTGGGTTGATGTGAGTTTTTTTGTGAAAATGGACAAAATCGAGTATCGAGCTGTCATTAAATATTTGTTTTTTGAAAGGCAATACGCCTTCGCAAATAAAAGATAAGTTGGATTCTGTGTATGGGGACTCTGCACCATCATTTACCACACTGAAATTTTGGGCTGCTAAATTTAAACGTGGCCGTAAGAGCTTGGGAGACGATCAACGTTCGGGACGTCCAAAAACTGCAACTACCGACGAAAACATCGCCAAAGTTCACCAAATAGTGCTAGACGACCGCCGAATTAAAGTGAGAGAGATAGCAGAGGTTATGAACATGTCAAAAGAACGTGTTTGTCACATATTACATCAACATTTAGGCATGAGAAAGCTGTCCGCGCGTTGGGTGCCGCGTTTGCTCACGTTAGACCAAAAACGTGTTCGAATGAATATTTCCAACGCTCTTTTGGCGCAGTTTAGGCGAAATAAATCCGAGTTTTGGCGCCGATTAATTACTGTAGATGAAACTTGGATACACCATTATACGCCCGAAACAAAAATACAGTCCAAACAGTGGACTGCAAAGGGGGAACCGGCTCCAAAAAAAGCAAAAACTGTTTTTTCGGCTGGAAAAGTGATGGCGACTGTTTCTTGGGATAGTCATGGAGTTATTTTAATCGATTATCTTCAAAAAGGAAAAACCATTACAGGAGCATACTATGCATCATTACTTGACAAGCTGAAGGCAGAACTTGCAAAAAAACGACCACATTTGCAGAAAAAGAAAATCCTGTTTCACCAAGACGACGCACCGTCTCACACCTCAGCGGTTGCCATGGCGAAAATCCACGAATTACGGTTCGAACTGCTTGACCATACGCCTTACTCACCAGATCTAGCCCCAAGCAACTTCTTCTTGTTCCCTCATCTAAAAATTGCGCTCGGAGGACAAAGATTTTCGTCAAATGAAGAGGCAATCACCTTCGTGAACAATTATTTTGCAGAGAAAAATGCCGAGTACTATTTGGACGGGTTACAGAGATGGGAGCATCGCTGGGAAAAGTGTGTAGAGTTACAAGCAGACTATGTTGAGAAATAAAAAAAAAATTTCAGAAAAAATGTCTTGTATCTTTGTTAGGTCGGAAACTTTTCAGACCACCTTCGTAGCTTTAAAAAGATAACTTGCAGAATTCATTAGTACTAGTTCATCTAAACATGTTGACTTTGATATTCCGGCACCTTCAAAAAATCTAAATTCTCATAATTATGGAAAATATAAATTTGTTACTAAAATGTAATACAGCTTCTATTCGGTTTTATTCAGTTAGTTTTGCTAAATGGAATCTTAAATTTGGTGATACTTCTAACACACAGGGTGTGAATTTATTCCTATAATGTGTTGAAGAGCTTAGAGTCGCACGTGATTACCTCTCGAACAGCTCTACTTGTAAGCTGGAGATCTCTTTAAAAACCAAGCTTTGATATGGTTTAGATCAATTAGGTCTAGAATTAATTCTTGAGAAGATATTGTTCGTCTTCTTAGAAAAATTAGTCCACACAGCGATTATGACGATGCTTTATGGTCTGACGTTCAAGCAGATGAAAGATCTCATATCTATCTAGCCATTATGATAAATCTTTTCAAAAGGCTATCTGTGTTCCTATCTGAAGATTTGCATATCGTCCACAGTTAAGTCTCCAATGCGCTCCAGCTGTTCGGTATCGAAAACGACCGTAACCTACGCGCACATAATGGTTGTGCAACAGTTGGAGGGCCTCATTGTTGGGATGCTGATGGAGTCTCGCCTCATGCTTGGCCACCATTTTCTTGATCTCAGCGGATACCATTGGAATATTCAAATCTCGGTGAATATTCCGAT
The DNA here is from genome assembly GCA_011009095.1 of Ignelater luminosus. Taxonomy (NCBI): domain Eukaryota; kingdom Metazoa; phylum Arthropoda; class Insecta; order Coleoptera; family Elateridae; genus Ignelater; species Ignelater luminosus. The sequence goes on from VTPC01001097.1 coordinate 130,717, forward strand.
TTGGCACATACCACAAGGCATTTACCATGTCCCTTAGAACTTTATTTAAATTTTTGTATGATGTCAATATTCGAGCTTTTGCTGCAGCCCGAGAGTTGACTTCCATAGAGCCAAACTGGATTAAGGATCTGGTTATAGATGAGAATTTTGTTATGTAGTGCAAGTTGGGAATTTCTTCCGAACAACCAGTAATGTTTTCTGAAACAGATATCTAGTTCTTGATATGGTGTTTCCCCTTCAACTTATTATCAAAGAGGGAGGATCCTTCAGTTTTCTATTGGTAAAATTAATATGTATGGATTTTCCTTCAATTGGTCTAATTCTCCATTGTTGGGTCCATTCCAAAAATTGGTCAGCAGCCAATTGAGTTGCGTTTGTTGATTCTGTCACGTCCTTGTCACTCGTCAACAACGCCGTATCATCCGCAAAGGTTGCGACGATGATTCCTGGAATATCTGGCAAATCGTTGGTATAGAGCTAGTACAGTATGGGACCCAGCACACTGCCCTATCTCTTTAACGTCGGACTATTGATCTTCTCGTTTTATTCTGAACCTACGGTCGGACAGATATGACTTAAAATTTCAACATAATGTTTTGGGAGCATTTTTCGCAGCTTGTGGGTGAGGTCTTTGTGCCACACTTTATCGAAGGCCTGGGCCACGTCCAAAAGCAAAACAGAACGGATTTTTTTCTTTCAGTGCTTCCCCTATAGTATCCGTGACCCTATGAACTTGATCAATAGTAGAATGTTTACTTCTGATATTCAGGTATTAAGCTGTTTTCTTCAATTAAAGTTTTAGTCTTTTAAGCAGCAGTTTCTCGAAAGGCTTTGAGATTGTTGGCAATAACGAAATTGGTCTGTAGGAGCTAACACTAATTGGGGTTTTTTCAGGTTTTGGTATTTGCCACCTTCCACACTTCTGGCACATACCTTAATCTTAGTGTTAACATTACTACTCCTTTTTTTTGGTAACTGCCCGTGATCGGGTCAAATCCGGAAGCTTTCCTCTGGATTAAGATTGGTTTTGATTCCTTCCATGATTTCTTTGAGAGTGACCATTGGAATTATTTCTTCATTGGTGTTGTCCACAGGTTCAACGACGTGATCCTGTCGTATCTAGTTTGGTTGGAAGATTTCAGCTAAATATTTCGCAAATAAGTCTGCTGTTTGTTTATTATATCTTGTCCAGGGTCCATTCTCGCTTCTTATTGATGGAATTGAGGTGATCGGTCTCTTGGTTTTTTTGGTTGCCTTCCAGAGGGAGTAACTGGTGTCCTTTTCCGGTGACAACCCATTTAGGTATGTGTTGAATGAGTACTTCTTTAATTTTAGAATCTTTTTTTAGTTTTTGCGTTTTATTGTTTAAGACATTCTTGTCTGGTCATTTGCCATCTTCTTCTGGTCTTCCGTTTTTCTTTAATCAGTGTTCTTATTTCCGAAGGGTAATTAATTCTCTTATTGACATGTGTATTTGCTCTAGTGCTGTTCCATGCAGCTTTCTAAATGGTTATTATAAATTTTTCAGCTTCGCTATCCAGCTGTTTGTTAGTCTTCAAGCAGACTTTCAGATGAATACTATTCTGAAGTTCTCGTCTGAATTTTTCCCAGTCAGTGGTTTCATTAGTGAGAGTTGCTTGTGCTTCTCTTTTAAGGACCGTTTCACTGAGTGTCATTAAGATTGCTGAGTGGTCAGAGTCTAGATCCAAGTGGTCCTCTACATTTATGAAATTAGCTGACACTTTACGTGTTATGAAAAAGTCCAGCAAATCCGGGATTTTGTTTCTGTCTGTAGGTCAGTAGGTGGGCCAGACAGTTGAGTGAAAATTGCATCCCAATTCTTGGATTGCCTTTCGAGTTCCCTGCTTTTAGTGGTGGTCAATCTTGACCCCAGTCCACAAGTTTTGCATTGTAGAGTAGAAAATTTGCATATTTCAAGGTCTTCATTTTATATCTAGCGGGACAGCTGCTCCCACCATCAGTTTTTGGTTCATCATTTCAGTACATATTAATGTAAGTTATACTTCCCTGCTCTGAAGATCTTGTTCGTCGTGATTCTTTGATTCTTTCCAAAAATTGCTTCCTGCTTAAGAAAAGTAGTTTTTTCCTGTGTTCTTATTATCACGAAGCGAATTGGTAGGCACTTGTTATGAGATATAATCGTGGATCATCAAATTTTCAAGAAAATCTTATTAAAAGGATCAGTAACTCTTAAGTAGCGCGTGGAGTGTTTCTTTCTTCTACTCACAGAAGATACTTCTAGCATATTAATTTACATTAGTATGGAATAGTATGAAATGTCAAAGCTTTTAACAGGTTAGGTAATTAGCTAATGATTGATTTCCAACTCGAGTTATAACCTCAACAATGAATATTGTTGCATTTCTAACTCATAAATCAAACTCAATCATATTGAGTTGGTTTATATTTAAAAAAGATTTCTCTTTTTATTAGATTTTTGGCAGACCTAAATAATAACTAAATATATGACAATGAAAATGTTTTTATAAAATAAGATTAAATCAAAGAATTTTCTAATCAAATTAAGAATCCGCACAAGAATTCCTCTTCCATAAAAGATGATAATTTAATTCATAAAAAAACTTGCAATAACTCGTTCTAATAACTTTTAAAATTAAAAATATAAAATACTAAATAAGTGACCTTTACAATATGGCATAAACAAGTCGCATTTAGTAATAAATTCTGTTTCTTTTTAAAATTCTTCACATTTTACACTTCGCTGCTTTAAAAATCAGCATACAAAAAAAAATTATAAATCAGCATTGATAATCGAAGGCTGAAATTTCAGATAAATTATGAGACTTCTAATTCACAGTGGGAATCGATAAATTCCTTGTTCTTTCAATGGCCTATTTATAAAATGATCGATTTATTATAGTTATAACTGTAACTATGACTAATAGGTAACCTCTGATCAAATGTAGGTAATTGAAAGTCATCCAAAAATAATTCGCTTCCAATAAAAAATTTATTTTAATTGCAAATTACCAAACTATTACCCAAACAAAAAAGTCAACACTTCTTGCATGCATATAAAATAGTTAAGACAAAGTAAAAATTATTTATTCACGGATTAAGAATTAAAAAAAATATTTTTAATTTATTTTGCGTGGTAATTTTTAATCTGTTTTAATTCGTGCCACGCCTAAAAATAACTTAAAGGATTTTAACAGATTAATATTTAAGAGTATTTCCAATTTACTCTAAGTTCCGTTTTTAATTTTGCTAATCAAACCGGTTATCTATACCTTGTACTATACACATACTATATATGTGAGTGTAAATAAATTAAAATTAGGTTTTGAGTACGTGTTCCATAGGCACACAAATTTCTAATAATAATAAAAATAAAACTGAAAAATAAAAAGAAGAATTATTGTAAATTGATTCTGTCTATGGTGTGATTGATAACTTCCGAATCAATTTCCTTAACATTTTCGGTTGTTTACTTATGCGAGAAACACGTCGAGTTTCTTTTAATTTATTTTCTTGCCTAACTGCATCTTATATGCTTATTTTCGAATTTTAAATTAGATTACGGATTTTTAAGTGTGAGTTTGTCAACATTTAAAGTTTCTCAACAAAAAACTCAAATTAGCAGAGCAACGTAGCTAGAATTCAGAACTAATATTAACTTTTAAACTACTAACTGGCAATTGTCATTTGACTATTTATGGAAAATTGTAATTACAATGTGCAAACTGGGTAGACTACTTTACTAATTTCTGATAAGAGCTAACGCTTGGCAACCCTATCAGAATTTTGACCGCAACGAACCCTATAATGTAATGCATCGTCTGCTGGTGGCCTATATAATATGCCTATGTTTTCGTTAGCTCGGAAGAAGCAATGCACAGTGTTGTTTGCTGACATTGAAGTGGAATTGGAAATATTTAACTTAATGAGCAAGTCTGAATTATTTGATTGGATTGACCAACGCTTGGCGATACATCCGCTGAAGAAGCTATTGATCATTGCCTAAACCTTAACAAGATTGAGGAGAATATGTTAATTATTGATCGATGCGCCTTTTGCTGTTGGACAATGCCATATTTTTTCAACTGTTTCTTATAGAGTCTTTTTCTCTAAATCCAAGTGTGCGTTTGAATATGCACTTACATAAGAAGATTTTTAACAAAAACATAAACCTTCCTTTGTTAAAATTTATATTTTCCAGCCTTCTTCTGTTTTGTTATTTGTGTTATTGTGTTACAATTATTTAAATTTCTTTATTTTAACAATGGAAGGCTTGTTTCATTTAATTAACTCAAACAAAGATACTATTTCGTGTCACAATTTTTGTTTTTCTTAAAAATCGTATGTGAGTGCATATTCAAACGCACACTTGGATTTAGGAAAAAAGACCCTCCCTTCTTCTTCACTGTGGTCTCCACTGAAATATTCTTTTTGGCCATCGTTCTTCAGGCATCCTTATTAAACGTCCAAACCGCTTCAGAGATCTTCTCTCTATCCTATCCACCATTGTCTCTTCTGCTTTCATTCTTGCCCTCACTTCCTCATTCGTTCTTCCTTCTGTTCTCGATATTCTTACACTTCTTCTGATATAATCCGATTCCACAGCTAATAGTCTTCTTATCAAATCTGCGTTAAGAGTCCATACTTTCCCATAACCCATAACACAGAACCAACTCCACAATTGCTCTGCCCACTCTCTTTTTATTTTGTTTGTACATTGTTATATTTTTGTACATTGTCCTATAATTAGAAATTAAATTAAATCCCACCAGAGTGAATTAAGGCTTCCTATGATTTTCTTACTTTGTTAGATTCTGTGTTCTATTTCTGCTTCTCTTAATCTACTTGATTGATAGCCACTTCGTCATTAACCAAAACTTGAAACTGATCATCGCTGTTTACTACCAGATATTCTGTTTTTGTTAGGCTCATCTGTAGCCCCTATTTTTGATATTTCTGATACAGCCTTTTTATCATGAACTCTAGATCATATGAGTCCTAGTTAATCACAACCTGGTCATCCGCAGAACTAAAGAAAAATGACGGGCGTATCGTTATTTACTGAAATTCCCATTCCGCCACATCTTTCCTTTCAGCTTCTAAAAGTAGCTTCTACGTACAGATTAAATAAGAGAAGAGACATGTTGCAGCCCTGCCTAAATCCCTTTGTGACCCTAATATAATGCGAGAGTTTAGAGCCTTCTTTTAATTTGTACAGTGTTATCTTCATACATTCCCATTATGATCTTTATAAGCGGCTATTGATGTTTAGCTCTCCTAAGGCTTCCCATAGCGTTGTCCTAGGAACTGTATCGTAAGCCTTTTCAAGGTTTACAAATGCTAAATGTATTTCCTTTCCTACTGCTATGAACTTTTCCAATAACTGTTGTAAAATAAGGAGCTAATCTATACAGAACCTGTCAGGCCTTCTTCGATATTCTGTCTTATTTTATGATTCATGACTTTGCGAAATAGTCTGCTTATTGTACTGTTTACACTTAAACCCCGATAAAAGTTAGGGTCTCTTCTGTTACCCTTCTTAAAGATGGATACCTGTACCTGTTGGCAGCAGTTATTCATCAGCTCTGTTATTCTATTTAATAGGGCAGGGCCTCCTGCCTTCAATAATTCGACCGAGATGTTTCCTGGGTCTGGTGACCGACTATTCTTCATCTGTTCTAACTTCCTCCACTGTCATACCTATATTTATGTCTGGTCCCTCTCTATTTAATTGATGATTCATTATGATATACTCTGGTCTATTTTCACTTAACAGATGTGCGTAGCGTTTTGTCCATTCTGGTATTGATATCAAATCTCTGATTGCTTTATTGGTTCAGTTGCTTTTCAAGGTTTTTTACCGTCTTCCATGCTTCTGTTGATAGCTCTCTATTTTTGGTTTGATATTCTTCTCTATGCTGGGCCATCTTCATAGCTAGCCACCTTTTGTAAGAGTTATTTTTCTCCTTTATCATATCCATTATCTCATTAGACATCCACGGAGGTTCTGATTTTCTCCCCTTCACTTTCTGTTCCTAAAGCTTCCCTTGCAACTTTCCTTATCATTCTTTTTATATTTCCGTATTCTTCTTCAATTTCGTTGCTTATGCTCGTGGTAGTTAGTTCTTGTTCTAGTCTTCTGTAAAAAAAGGTCTCTGATGCTGTCTTCCGTTAGCTACATAATGTACATCCATTGCACGCCATGCATTGCTCAGTGGTTTCGGCAAGAACATGGAACTAGGATTTGTTGGTACATCTTTGGTAGACTGTAGGAATTTCTCAGACTTTTTGTGAAACCACGACTTCGGCAACCGTGACTACCCCTAAAGCCCAACATCGACCACTTCCTTTTTAGCTCATTTGATAAATACCAAAACGACTTAATTATGTAAAATAAGTGCTCTGGGCCATACTTGCACGACGACTGACACACATTTTGTACAGATACTTCTGGTCAGTACTTAGTCCATCCAAATCCACTGCAAGCAACTCAACTTCTATACTTTGGAACGTAATAACAGGCACCTGTTCACACTTATCAAGAAGCTTTCTTATAATGCCTGTAAAGCCATTTGGCTCGTTTGTTTCTAAATTTAATTGGGATTCTCCAAAGATATCTCAGTGTGCTCTATGACATCATTTTCCGACCCGGCATTAATGACTGTTCCATCGTAACCCACATCAACAATGTTGTTGAGATTTTTTCCGGGTATGTCTTTCAGAAAACACAATGCTACTACTGATACTGTTAGCATTTCCGGATGTTGGAGAAACATAACCCAAATATCTAGACTCCAGTTCGGCAATAATCACAGTATGCTCTTCCGTAATAATTCTTGTATGATGAGTAGATTTTTGTTTCTTCAACGGTAAGAGTTTTACCTTTTCTTCCATCAAAGTAAATTTTAAAAAGTGATGAATTCTTTAGTTTTCATTTCCGTGTCAATAAGATCAGTTCGCCGTTTCTTTCGCTCTCTTCTTATTTTGCTTCTGTCAATTATCTTTGATGGATCTGCTTTACTAGCCAAACCTTAATCTTCCAGAACAGCATTTACAACGAGAGATGCAGATCTATCCAAAACGCTACTTCTGTCACATGCGTCAGCTAAATTTTTTAATACAACCCTCTTGTGTACGAACTCTTTGAGAGTTTTGATGTCGATGGTTGTGAGGAGCTTGAGGGAACATCTTTATCCTAATTTAAATCTGTTTCTATATCAGTAGAATCGTTCAAGGTCCTTTTAAAGTTCCGTTTTCTTCTTTTTTCCATTCTCATTGTTGTTGTTTGCTTCCTATCCAATAACTTAATGTTTTTCTTGGTGATTTTAAGATTAATACCCCCAATTATCATATTTCTTCCACTTCTTTCGTTGAGTAGAACTTCTCGTTCGCATATAGGTATTTTTTTGCAATGGCACAGAGACAAATTTACAAGGACTTGCATCAACAAGTTTTAAAATATCTTTTTTAAATATTTCAATTTTTGCAAAGCACTGTTTGTTATAAGCCGATTTCATGTTCTTCTTCAAAGCTTTGTATTTATTGTAGTCTCTTACCTTTTCAATTATCCGCTGATCAGAAATTGTTGTAATATCAATTAAAACTTTCCGTGAAACGTCCAAAACACTTGGATCTTTATTACTCTCTGCTTTTATACACTCCCGCCACTAGAAATATCCCTTCATAATGTCAAACTACGTTGGAAGATTATTACCACTAAGTTAACAAGGTGTTCAGAATATTTCAATTTCCATTATGGTTTAAGGCATTTTGTAAATTTTAGCAAAAACACAAAACACCGACTCAGCAAAAGGTTAGCAATTACCAACGGCATGTACCGTGCGTATGCCAATCATTTTTAAAATTAATAACACCCTGTTTAATTCAATACGAGTAATCTTTGAATAAACGTGTGAATATCAAAATCCGCTCAAAACGAATCAGGTAAACGTAAATTGAGTTATCTTTTGTAATAGGTCTCGAATTTATGCTAAAAAGACACTCTATGACGTCTACCTTAACGTTTACTCTAGATCTCGTCATTAATAAATAAAATAAGATTACCACGTTACCACATAGCATCTATGAAGGCGCTCGTTTTATAAGATTGCTCTGGTGTGCCAATATTCTTTTGTCTCTAAACTTCCTATTGCTCAAATAATATATTTTATACTGCAAAATATACTCTAGAAGACTTAAACTGTCTTCCAGCATTCGCTCAATATGGCCGAACCATCTGAGCTCTTCTCTCGGGGAGTTGCAGATCGTTTTGTTTCTAATACGATCCATCCTAGTTTTCCCTTCAATTTTGCATAGAACTGCCATTTTTAGTGCTTGCACTTTGTTTGGGCGCCTTGGGTCATCATCGAACTTTCATGACCATATAGTATGTAGTGTTAAAAGGTATATAGAATTGTATATTGATGCCATGACCTTCTTTGATATGGTACAACTGTTCAAAAACACCGAACTTGATGGCATTAAATAAACGACCAGTTACTCTTTAGCTCAATGTCCATTTTGCCATTCTGGTTTACAAAGCTTCGTAGGTACTTAAAGGCATTTACCTGTTCGAGGTTTTGACCCTAAGAAGAATGTTGTGTCTTTCAACTGGCAGTCCAGAGATCATCACTGCCTTTGTCTTTGTTATACTAATCATCATGCTGACTCTCTCCAGCTCCTCTTTTTACTCATTTAGATTGAACAGTAAGTTCTTAGTAGATGTTGCAAGTACGGTTACATCATCGGTAAAGGCGAGCTCTGATACGAATACTGGTTGCAATTTTTAGTGTCCCAGCTGAAGCTTCCTAACCCGTTCTCCGCAATTTTTGTTGACCTTGTCCATTAGCAAGGAGCTCAATGAACAGCCTTGCCTTAAACCCTGACTTGTTTTAAATGAGTCAGACTCTTCATTGGCAGTTCTTGCACAATTTTTGCAGTAACTGTATAAGCTCTTAGTTGCTGCTGCATCCCTTTCTTTCTTGGCACTTGATCAAACGCTTTCTGTAAATCAATAAACACCAGATGTACCTTCCGATCGTATTCCACGACTTTCTCTCTTATCTGTCTTATTACGAAAATAAGGTCCTGGGTGCTTCTTCCTTCCCTAAGACCGCACTAAGAGTCCGCCAGTCTGGTGTCCAGAACCGCTCGTAGCCTCACCTCTAAGATCCTGATTTCTGTGACCCTAGACGGCTAGGAAACGGTGATATCCTAGAACTAGTTGAGATGTGGTAAATCCAGGCTTGAAGAGCCGTTTGACATACCAGTGCAGATAATAATATGAAAGAACAAATAAAAACAAAAGTTTCACTCTGAGTTTAAGTCAGTTTGAGTCCAGAGATCCTGGTTTCGCACCTTTTCCAGATTTCAATCCACCCTAAAACTACACGAGATCGCTTGGGATTGGAAGCAGTGGGAGTTCAGCCTAAAAAAAGATGTAATAAAGGTACTGCAAGAAGCAGGACGTGTTCACTAATATACGTATTAAGAATCTAATAGTGTCCTTTCTCATATTCCTTTTCTGACTACCAACTCTTCTGCCAAATTCTGTATGTAATGAGGACCTTCAGTGCAGCAACATGTGAAATGCTAACAGCACTTGCAACACCTAAGCAAGAAAGCCTGTGCATCTGTTCTAAATGCTTTTCTAATGTACACGCTTAACGGGGTTGCTTCGCAATTTTTATTTGTCTGTCTATTCTTTAGAAAACTAAGACATTTTTCTATTCTGCTGTTACTAATATTTTTGATTTTGTTAGATTTAAACATAAGCATGAAAACTATAATACAAACGAGCTATAGTTCATTAGAAAATAACAATTTCTAGTCTCGAATTTTGTGAAATCTAATCAAATTAAAGAGTTTCCCAAGAAAATTAAATAAAGACAAGAATCATGAAAATTGTGAAACAGTTTGCTTCTAAATACAAATTAGAAAAGCGGTCGTTTCGCCCTTAATCTCGTGGAATTTCAGTATTTTCGAATGTTTAAGTAAATGTCTGAAAATCAGCTTTATCAGAAAAAGGATACTTAATACACAATTTGATATTTATCATCGAAAAACTAAGAAAGTAAAGCCGAGGTTGTCAAATTACCATGAAACGTTTCTATAAAACGATGTGCATCAAATGGTAATTTTTCTGCAGCAAACGCGAGAATGTTAGGAAGAAAATTAAAAGACCAGTTGAACAAATATAAAGTGAACATAGCAGTTCAGGAGATCAGGTGGAAAGGTCAAAGGAGATGGTATGTTTAAATCTAAGCATCACGTAGTATTCTACAGTAGAAAGAAGGACAAGGAGGTACGGGATTTGTGTTAAACAAGGTGTTGCAGTCAGCAGTGCTGAATTTCAGTGGAGATCAATGAGAGGCTATGCACTTTAAGGCTGAAGCTTAAGTTCTTTGCAGTGTATACGCACCAACAGAAGACGCCGTCGAGGAGGAGATAAAGGATACGTTTCACAACAAATTAAAAGAGGAATTTGGCAAGATACCCAACAGAGATGTAAAGATAATTATTGGGGATCGCAATGCCAAGGAGGGCAGAAAGGAAGTCTTCATATCGGTGAGGAGGGAGGGAACAGCTTGCACGAAATAAGTAACGACAGTGGACAGGGTTCGTCGATTTTGCAACGGGTAAGGGTTTAGTGGCGAGAAGGATATTAAGAAAATGACCTAGAACTCCCCGGATAGGGTAACAAGGAAGCAAATTGATCATATGCTGATTGATTCGAGGCGTGCAAGTCAAGTCAAGTCAATTGTTAAATTCCCGCCGAAGGCGGGAGGCCGTTTTAAGCTCCTCGTGGAGCTTCTTCAGCCTGTGAGGCGTGCATCAGGTATGCAGTGTATAGAGACATGTAGAGAACCGGACATTGACTCGGACCACTACCTACTTTGCTGTAAGTATAATCAAAGAATAACGGCATATAGGAAAACCAATAAAGCAAAGATTAAGTATAATGTTAGGCTACTAGAAAATGAAGAAATCAGGGAACGCTTTCAGGGAAAAGTAGAAGAACTACTACAAAAAAGTAGACGAGATGAGCAAGTCGAGTGGGAAGGAAATGTCGGTGATATTGAGACAACATGGGACACAATAAGAAGCGAGGTAAATAAAACTGCTAGCAAAGTTTTGGGAAGGACCAGGATGGAGAGAAGGGAAGAGTGGTTTGATGAAAAGTGTAAAGTTTCAATAGAAATGAAGAACGAAGCGTGGCAAAAGCAGTACAGTAGAAGAACGAGGTCAACGTGTGAAGAACAGCCGGAAAAAGAAGAGAGTTTTCAGAAAAGAGGAAGATGGAGGAGCTAGAGGAACTGAAAGAAGCCAATGAAGTGAAGGAGTTGTACAAGAAGATAAAAGGAGAAAAGAAGGGGTTTCAACCGACAACCCTCTTCTGTAAAGACAAAACAGAGACCTATATAGGTGAGAAGTCTACAATTCTGAGCAGGTGGCCAGAGTATTCTAATAAGCTCTTGAATGAAACTCTGGAAGAGAGAGACGACAAAACAGCAACAGAATTCCCCTCCAGAAAGCAGGTAGTAGAAGCACTCAGGGCACTGAAAAACAATAAGGCGCCAGGAGGCGATGGTATTCCAACCGAGTTACTAAAGCACGGAGGAAATGTGCTAATTGATTACGAAGTTTGGCAGTCGGAGACAATGCCAAAACAGTGGAAAGAAGGAATTATATGTCCCATACAAAAGGGAGACAAAACGGTCTGCAGAAACTACAAAATGATCTCATTGTTGAGTACCTCCTATAAAGTATTCGTAAAAGTAATGGTCAGACGACTAGCTCCTATTACCAGTGCGGGTTTCATGCAAATAAGTCCACTACAGACCATATATTTATATTAAGACAAATACTGGAAAAATTTTGTGAACATGACGTAGATGTACATCAGCTATATATGGATTTGAAATAGGCGTCTGACAGTGTGAAGAGAGGGAAACTATATGAAACTTTGAGGGAGTTTGGAATAGCAAGGAAATACATACAACTGATTGAGATGCCGCTAAGTAGGACCACCAGTAAAGTGAACGTAGATGGAGAGCTCTCTGATCAATTGGAAATTACCGTCGGCTTAAGGCAAGGTGATGTGCTTTCTATAGTTTCGCTTAACCTAGTTTTGAAAGGAGTCATGAGACGCATGCTTGGGAATCCGAGAGGGACACTGTTTAACAGAATGTCACAAGATCTGGTGTATGCGAACGATATTGGGCAACCTGAACTGGAACTTGTCTACTCTGGTAAATACAGCTAAAACCAAATACGTACATGCACATAACTAGAAACGAGGAAATGAAGAAGAGGTCATTGTAAATATCGGCGGGAAAACTTTTGAGAAAGTGAATTGTTTTGAATATTCAAAGGCTTTAATTACATTGGATAATTCTATAGCAGAGAACGTGAAGGAAGAATAGTTGCTACTAATCGAAGCTACTACAGCCTCCTGTCAAGCATAGTAAGCAGAAACACTAAAATAGTATTGTACCTCAGAATAATTCGCCCAGTTGTAATGTATGGCAGCGAAACGTGGACCTCGATCGCCAGGAATGAGGAAACTCTAAGGAGATAGGGATGGAAAGTAGCCTGGCGGATAAGAACCAATGCGGAACTCCAGCTGCTGTTTGAAAAGTCCGACGTTGTCGTTGAAATCAGAAGGGCCGTATATGATGAACGGGGCAAAAACGGACGATAAAGAAGGTTTTTGTTTTTGCGAAGAGGAAGGCTTCGATTCAGCTAGACTGAGGATGTGAAAATGGATCTGAGAAGACTTGATGTATGAAGGTCGAGGCAGAAAGCATCAAACAGAAAAGAGTTTGTTGTTCGTTGTTTTTTCTACGCTTCCTCCTTAGTGCGACTGGACAGATATATCGGATTTCTCCCCTCTGAGGAACTGAGTGGACTGGATTCACTAATCTTTTGTATAGTCAACAAAATGGCTGTCGATGGCTCTACCATTTTTAATTCGTTATGTTTCGGTTTCTTTGCTTTTCTTGGTTGATGAATTCTCTTCGAAACTAGGCAATTTTTACTGGGGCCATTCTAACGCTCTTTTAGTTGGTTTTGCTTATTTGTGTTTTCTTGGGTGAGGACGGAAGTACCGAGTCCTTTGCCAAGGCAACTTAGTAAAAGAATTCAGTTAAGAGAAGAGAATGCAATTCATAAACTAGGAATGTGGACGGCTTGATCTTCAAGCAGTTAGTAGAGGGCGGTACGAATGGTGAAGTCCTCGAAGGTTGATTCCAGAACAGCGATAGTTCTCAGCGGCCATGAAAATTTCTATGTGCCCAGCACAAAGACAGCACCTTATAACAGACCGAGATAATACAAGCAAAACCGAAGAAAGGAACGTTACAGCGGCTACTTTATAAAATAAATATTTTAAATGCATATCAATAGCAGCCGCTAGCTCAGTTGCTTAAGCCAAAGACTGCAAACCAAGAGATACGAGGGTGGTCTGAAAAGTTTCCGACCTAACAAAGATATAAGACATTTTTTCTGAAAATATTTTTTTATTTTTCAACAGTCTCCTTGTAACTCTACACACTTCTCCCAGCGATGCTCCCATCTCTGTAACCCGTCCAAATAGTACTCGGCATTTTTCTCTGCAAAATAATTGTTCACAAAGGTGATTGCCTCTTCATTTGACGAAAATCTTTGTCCTCCGAGCGCAATTTTTAGATGAGGGAACAAAAGGAAGTCGCTTGGGGCTAGATCTGGTGAATAAGGCGGATGGTCAAGCAGTTCAAACCGTAATTCGTGGATTTTCGCCATGGCAACCGCTGAGGTGTGAGACGGTGCGTTGTCTTGGTGAAACAGGATTTTCTTTTTCTGCAAATGTGGCCGTTTTTTCGCAAGTTCTGCCTTCAGCTTGTCAAGTAATGGTGCATAGTATGCTCCTGTAATGGTTTTTCCTTTTTGAAGATAATCGATTAAAATAGCTCCATGACTATCCCAAAAAACAGTCGCCATCACTTTCCCAGCCGAAAAAACAGTTTTTGCTTTTTTTGGAGCCGGTTCCCCCTTTGCAGTCCACTGTTTGGACTGTATTTTTGTTTCGGGCGTATAATGGTGTATCCAAGTTTCATCTACAGTAATTAATCGGCGCCAAAACTCGGATTTATTTCGCCTAAACTGCGCCAAAAGAGCGGTGGAAATATTGATTCGAACACGTTTTTGGTCTAACGTGAGCGAACGCGGCACCCAACGCGCGGACAGCTTTCTCATGCCTAAATGTTGATTTAATATGTGACAAACAAGTTCTTTTGACATGTTCATAACCTCTGCTATCTCTCTCACTTTAATTCGGCGGTCGTCTAGCACTATTTGGTGAACTTTGGCGATGTTTTCGTCGGTAGTTGCAGTTTTTTGGACGTCCCGAACGTTCATCGTCTCCCAAGCTCTTACGGCCACGTTTAAATTCAGCAGCCCAAAATTTCACTGTGGTAAATGATGGTGCAGAGTCCCCATACACAGAATCCAACTCATCTTTTATTTGCGAAGGCGTATTGCCTTTCAAAAACAAATATTTAATGACAGCTCGATACTCGATTTTGTCCATTTTCACAAAAAAACTCACATCAACTCACTCAAACGACTGTTACATAAAAACTGCGCGTCCAAAATGGCTGCAACTTTGGTGAATAACTGTCAACAGATGAACAACGAAATTCAGTAGCTTTTATTTACGAGTGCTGCCATCTTTACGTTGAGGTCGGAAACTTTTCAGACCACCCTCGTATTTGGGTTTTTGTAATTTTCGTCAAGTTTCCACAGTAAAAATTAAATTATAATAAAAACAGTAATTTGTGTTTAGTCAATTTATTCTAGTTTTGATTATCATTTAATTAAGCAAGTATTCGCTTTAAAATCACTTATAGTGATAAAACCGGAAATCTTATTAAAAAGCAATTTTGAATAATTAAGTGTAAATTTATCACATTTAAGATGATGTCATATACTGTGAAAAAAACGAACAATACAAACACACAAAAACAAAAATTGAATTTTTAATTTTATATGAGAGAAAAGCATCATGATCGATTAAACTTACATGCCACAGGTGCTAATTTGAAAGGTTTTAATGTTTTATCATACTTTTATGAGATTGACAAAACTGTTCGCATATTAAAGACTAAAAAAAAGTGCTAAAATATTAAAAAGATTTTTAATGGTTGTAATTTAAATCCTTTCAAGTCAAATTAGCAAATTTATTTAAAACTGTGTTATTTCCATGCATAGAAATCCGGTGTGTAAACAGTTATTTCTACCACATTCAAAATATAACAAACAAGAGAAAAAAAAGGTAATGAGGAGGTGTTAAAAGAGAAAGAGAACAAAAAAAGAGAAATAAAAGAAATGTATGAATGTTTGGAAGTGATGTGATTCTTGCTGGTATCTGAAGACGACGTGTATGGATGGTGGAGCTACCGTTGTACCATTCCAGCATCCGTGGGAAACGCAAGATAAACGGACTTGTCAATGAAACGAAGCTAGAAGCTCCGAGACAAATCATATGTGTCCGTTTTAGATTCGAACCGGTCTCTCAACACTGAATTGTAAGCAATTAATCCTGGTATAACTACAATCAAAAAACCACTAGTCAGTCACAAGAAATTCTAAAATAAAAATTTGTACCCTAGACCAGTTTCACACATAGGTATACAATCATGAAAGGTATTTTCAAGAGAACGGCGGCAACTGTAGTTTTGATCTTGAAAATTATAATCATTTCGAGTATTATAACCTTGTAACAACTGCAATTCTTGCAATTTTTGCTAAATTCAAGTTGCGATTATTGTCGGACAATTTGTGGAGACCTGCATTTTTTCGTTCGCTATTAATAAAGTTAAGGTGCTGTTTATTATCTAAAATTTGAATTTAAACAACGGTAAGTTGTTAATAAAAGGTGTTTACAAATTTTTTAGCCGACAGCAATTCCCATAAAACAACATTCTGGATGCAGAATTTCGTGAATTCCAATTATTTATTCAAAGAGCTGTTTTTTCAGTGGCAATGAACTGTAGGTATAGTAATTCAAAATCTCTTTTCGTATTAAAAAGAGAAAACGTCAGTAATCGTGTATATTACGTTTATTATTTACATTGAAATGTTTTTGTTAAGTTTCCACATAAAAAGACATAAAACTTTATTTCTCAAAATGGAATGACTTTTTTTAGATGTTCATTCATGTCAATAGAAATGATGGTATCGTTTCTTTGGTATTTGGGGCCCAGCCCAATGTCTTATCTTTTGGATACAACTCTATATATATACACAGAACTGTCCGCTAGAGAAAACAACATAGGCGTAGATTTCTAGAGAATCTTTCTGAATTAAATAACTCTACTTCTCGGCCTCGATATTAAATCAAAGAACAAACATTTTTTAGATATTTCGAGAATTTTTCTCATATGAAAAATATTTCATTTAAAAAATTAATTTGGGATAATTTAAATCATCAATCTAAGTTTTTTTTTATTTAAATTTCCCGCGCAAAATCGATTTATTTTAAACAAAAAAAATGCCACAATTAATAACGCCTGATAAAGAAGTACTTAAGCTATCGAAAACACGCAAAGAGTAGGTGTGATAAATTATTTTCATATTAATGAATAAATATCAAATTAGGTTATATTTAGGGCCCCCATAAAAAGTTGTAACAGTTTAATCGAACAATCTCTAATTCAAAATACTAAAACGGTATATAAACGACTCCCGTTTTCAGCAATAACAATAATTATTCAGAAACCTTTTATAGAGATAATGATTTTCTATAAAAAGGAACAAAATTTATTTTTATTATCGTCCTACGCCACTGAAAAGACAAAAGCAGCGACGTTTTAATTCGTAACGAGCAGTTGTTCGAGTACGTACTAAAACATGAAAATCGGTCTCTAAAACTAAAGAAACGATAGCTTCTCTCCGATACCGTTGACATTTACGTTCCTCTGGTCGTCTTTAGATCAAACTACGTAAAGTCCACTTTTGGTCCCTTGCCCCTACACACAGATCGCTACATTCATTTTAATGCGCTACTGTTGCCATTCGAATTTTTATGGTTCCGGTCCCAAGCTTTTTAGTCATTTATATAAAGATCGAAAATTATTAGTAGTTTCGATTTTAAAATGTGTTACGAAACTGAAATTTAAAATTAAAAACAAAACGCTACAGATATAAAATAGAAATCGTGTATCCTGTAGGCGATTTATCATTTTTGCAAAAATTAGGGATGACAGAGTTCTGTTGTTAAATTTATCTTGTAAATCGATGCAATCCCGTCCGAGTTATTGATCACCACTTTGTTTTTGGGTTTTTGTCTTTTTATAAACAACAACACTTTTTGAAACACCAATGATTTTTCTTTTTATACTGTCGCGTGAACATTTCGTACATGTTGACTTCTGTCACTGCAAATATTTCTTAAATGGATTTAAGCAGGTGTACTACTAGAATTTATCATGTGCAAAATATTGTGAGTAAAAGAGAAAATTACCAACAACCTTTATATTTATAATAAAAATGTGAAATTCTTAAATGGTATTTGACACTCTTAATAGTGCTCTCCCACAGGCCTCCAAAATGGGCATATCTAGTAACTTAATTGAAGAAAGTTTTATTTTAATTATCTTACTTCCTTCTAGATTTCTAGTCAGTTTATGCAATAATTTATGCAATATTGGGCTTTGACTTTCAGTTGTTGATCTGGAATGCGTCATACATCAATCTTCTTGGTTTCGTATCAAAAATAACCAATATTGATCTGTTCTTTGATTATTGTCTATGTAACTCATCAAGGTTTGAATTTCTAATTTAATTATCTATTTCTGAATATCGTTGTTAAAATCAAGACTAGCAACTGTGCCCAAGATCGCAGAAAAGAGTTCGAGCTAGCACCAAATCTTTCCGTGACACTCAGTAAATAAACGCTGTGCTATATACAGTTCGCTTTCTTTATTTCTTTCCACTGATGATGCAAATGTAAGTGCGAAGAATTATGCAGAGTAAATGGGACCTAGAAGTTGATCAGAGCATTGTCCGGAAAAATGAAAAAGTCTGGTCGTCACTGATAAGAGTTGGTCTGTCACCGTGGCAAGATTTGGAGCTCCCGGGTCGCAGTCTTTCGGGCCTGTTGAGTCGTCCTTTTCAACCCTGTCGGGCTTATCAGGTTGTTTGGGCTTGTCGAACCCGTCAAGCTTGTCGAACCTGTCAAGCTTTCGTACTGACCCGGACAAGCATTATTTTCATACTGAACAGTACCGCACCGGATTTTCTACTGAGTCAGACTGAAGCGGAGGTTCTGTACTGTACTGTAAAAGTGCGGTTGGCCCGAAGCTCGGGTTCGAGTCGAGCCGGGTCTCATTTTAAAAACTTATCGGGCTTTATAGCCCTACGTTGAGTCACCCAGGCTGCCCGGTTCCTCCCGGCTGTTCAGGCTTGTTCAGTCGCGTTTTTCGGCGCTCTCCGGCTTGTAAGGATGTTGGGGCTTGTCGAAGCTGTCAAGCTTATTGAGTGGATCGGGCTTCTTGGGTCATTATTTAAGTGCTGAATCGCACCGAAAAAAATGCCGTACTGATTTTGACAGTTGTTATTTTTGTGTTAATCCGGACAAGCGTTATTTTCATACTGAATCGTACTGCACCGGATCAAGAACTTTTTTTTTACTGAGTCAGACTGAAGCGGGAGAATCTCGTAGAAGCCTCCCCGGGAAGGTTTTTCTTAAACAAACCTTTGCGTGACGCGGCCCAAAAGCTGGGGTTTAGTTACGTCGGCATCGGCACAATCAGGCTTGTCGGGTCGTTCGGTCTTATCAGGCCTTGCGAGCTTTTTCAGCCAGTCAGGCATCTCGAACGTGACGGCCGGTCGAACCTTCCGATCCTATCGAGTTGTTCAGGCATCTCTCTCCAGCCTGGCCAGCAGTTACAGTCTCTCGGGCCTTTCAAACGTATCAAGAAGTTACCGAACCTGAGAATTTCAACCAGTGCAAAGCTGTGACAGGCCGTCTGCATTTCTACTCTTAGTCCTCAAGCCGTCCAAATGGGAAAAGCCCCGTCTAAGATTTCAAGATGTCCGCCACTCTACCAGTTGGTTCCATTGTGTTTGACTCGACTGCCTTTTCTCAACCTCATTCAGGCCGATTTGCATATTATAACAACCCGCGACCACGCCACCAGTAGTCTCTCTGTGCCTGGGGTTTCACAGCTCCAACAGCCATCAACGTGAGACAATCAGGAGCGTCATCCAGTCGGTTCTGAACTAAGATAGACTACGGGCAGTTACGGTGAAGGCAGTAACCGGGTTACTTTCTTCGGCCAAAGTATCCCTGTTTCAGATCTATACTGGGAATACAGCAGGCAGTTCGTAGCTTGCCCAAGATGACTTTTATATGGAGAGACAAATAGACATCCTTAATGCTGACTTGGTTGACTTTTCAAAAATCGATGCAGAATCGTGGTTTTCCATCTTTCTGTGGGAGAACTCTTCGCGCTTCTGGACAGCTCGATGATGTTTTCTTTTCTTTGTGTTGATGATTGATGTTGTGGGCGGGTACCTCTGTTTTATATTGCCCTACTGTAAATAACCGGATTTCGTTTCTAAAGACTCTTGAGCTTTAATTCCTCTTTGACCACCTACGGCTGTGGTTGCCGACTCTTTTTGGAAAGATGGTCTTTTGGAATTGGGCAAATAATTCCCAAAAGAGATATTTCTGCTGCTTGATGTGATGTTTGCAGTTATCAGAAAATTCATTTTCAATAGCACATCATACTCTAACGTGAGCATTACCTACGATTAATTCTGTTTGTCTTTGTTATGTTCATCTCAGCTCCTTCTACTACTACAACACTTTTGCGGGCTGGTCTTTGTACAACGTCGTCAAATATTTTTTCTGCATTTGGACCTACGAATGAAATCGTGGATCCCGTATCTAATAGGGCGGAGAAGGTATAACCTGGTATAAATTATCATTGGTCAACTAGCGGTTGTTTCGCACCTCGCAGGTGGTGGAGCTTGATTTTTTTACATTATGGCATGGGTAGTCTCTGGAAATTATGCCCTTATTTCCTTATCGGAATTTAAAAAAAGAATTAATGCTTTTATTGCAAAAACCGTGCCAAATCAGGCACGCTGTGAAGTCAAATAAATGAAGTCAAATAATAAACAAAACTGATAAACAATAATTAGAACAATATAAAGGTAATTAACATAAACACACAAAAAATAAACAAGCCAATAAAGCATAGAAACTATAAACAGGAAGACAAGAAATTATTATATTTCAGCATGCATTGTCCATTTGCACATCAGCATCAAAACAGTACTGCACAAGCTGCAACGCACTGTATCGCTCCGCACCAGACACAACACCAAAATATTCCACCATAATTCTTCCCTCACGCAGGTAGATGTCTGGACGTCAAGAAGAGATCGAACCAAAGCGTTGACTCGATCTATAGAAAAGAAAGACCTCCAAGAGTACGCACCACGCTTCCAAGAAATTTCTACCAGGAAAGCATGCCAGCACTGCGGCCAATTACACCATAGATGTTTACAGATAGCACCAGCACAAAAAAAAAACCAGCAGAAACTACCTATCAGTCTCCCACATGGGGATGCAGGGCGAAGTCATCACCACCGGTTTCTTCGGCGAGAGAAAGCAGAAAATCACAAGAAACTATCCATCCACATGGGCTGCCAACAGTTGTCGCGGACAAGTAACAGACCTGTAATAAATCAGGTGGAAGGGATCATCCAAGACACTATCGAAGATTTGGCAAAATCCATTTTTCGATCTATCTATTCGCTTCATATATGAATATTAGACGACCCATCCCTAGTCCAGAGTTGAAATGAAATTAGAAGGAACTCTGTGCATGGGTCTTACATCGAAAAGAAGGAATAAGTCGCTGTTGCCAGATATTTAATACTTCACCATCAAGATATTCCTTCATCTGGTTAAACGAGCCGAATTTTCTTTATTGATAACTTCATCAATGCAGAAAGCTGTATGTTGACGTTTCAATCTTTTAACACATAGGTGTCTTGGTCGATTAGAGTCCCACCAGGAAGCACACCAGCAGTGTTGCAAAAAAACAAAGCGGTAACTTTTAATCAGAATACGACCAAGAGTGTAATACACAGCTAGAAGCAGACAACCAACATCCGAGGTATCTACACTATGCATTCCCAAATCCGCAGCATACTGTACAATAGGCCGTCGTATTCATCATTGGTAACTAGCAAAACCGGCTAGTCGGTTTAATAGATCTTCATCTCCCCTTCAGTGGTGGTTTGTAGCAAAGAACGTAGCACATTGGGGCGGCCTTAATTGTGAAGCATTAATCGATGGGTAGAAGTTATGGTGGCTAAGCTGAGAGACCGAATAAAAACTGTTGATGTTCACGCAGAGATATTTTGAGCTAAGAAACCTTGCGTGAACACCGATGGAACCATGGTAAAGCCGTTGAATGGAGGCCTGGTGGTGATACAATAATCTGCTCTTTCCAGAAGCGCACTTCTGTATTTTGCGCTACAAGGAGGTGACTTCAGAATTTTTGGAGAGCGTTGATATTTTTCTTTTCTTTTTGAAGAGGGCGCAGTTGGTTGGAAAGATCCTCAATCCTTGAGAAGTCGTAATAGTTGGTGTAGCCAGATCTGTACGCATCTGCTGACATGCAGGTTACCGCTGGTGGCGGAGACGGACGGTCCACGGACAGAAACCACGTCTCTTCTGTTGGTTAGTGAACCGTCCATTGGCTGGTCTCCGTAGATCTTCACACTTCCGGACGACGTACTGAACTGCGGTATAAAAGATACTACAGCGTAGCCATATATAACACACAGTGAATCTTGAAGATTAATTTGTCAGGCAGAATAGATCTTTCTTCACAGAACCTGCATGATAAGCATTGACCAAGGGCACACTTCACGAAACTGTTTAATATCAAAAAAATTGCAGTCCATAATCACACTAAGATACTTGTACGAACCCACGATTTTAATAGCTTCACCAAGAACCAAAACTCTTATGTCTCTATGATAAACCTGTGAAGGTGAGCGATTAACTGACACCTTTGGTTTTCTTGTGAAGACAATTAATTTGTTAAATTGTCCATACATTGCCAAGCCATGGGGCGTAAACCTGGTCGACTATTATCTGCCACATTTGTTTGACTTAATCGATACCACAGCAGCGTCGAGTTCCTCCAAAGTTGGTGGTTCCAATAACTCCGCCTTCAGCGAGACCACCGCTTCATTATCGCGTTGGAGGACACGTTGTTCAGGCGTCAAATTTTCTTCGTCAGGGTTAGGAAGTATATTATGAAATAGGTGAAAGGCAACAAGTAAAATTGCTTTCACCACCACCCTCCTAGGGATTGGGCTTTAAACCTTTTTGAACAAAAGCAATCCAGAAGGAGATCTGAGCTTCGTCTATCACTAGTTTGTATTTATTTTTAACAACTGATATTTGCTGATACAAATAATACGCTTCTCTAGCAAGCGGTTACGATAAAGAAGCAGCTTTTTTGCTAAGTAGATCTTCCTGAAACGTTCGACCTGATAGGTTCACCAGCCAGGTTTTTTAGGGTATGTTTTCTGTTTTGCCATAGTTATAAAAAGAAATTAAAGATTTGATGGAGGAAGAAGTCTGTTCATTTTAGCCACTAAAGAAATTTGCAAAAGATCATTCACTTGTTCAAAATCCAGTGAACCCAAATTTAGAATACGACGTGGAAGCATAGAATTATGTGAATCATCAGAAATAACAAAAAACACTATGGAATGGTGATCAAAAGATATCAGGTCCTTCTTAATCTCCCAGTTATTGATAATTCTAATCATCAATCTCATACCAAATTTATTTTCAAAAATTTCAAAAGTGCTTGCCCGAAGATTGCTTGCACATTTATTGTAACAAGCCTCATTGGCTCTTAGGTCGAAAATAATTTGTAGCATGATCATTACCCTGGCAGTTGAAAAACCGCGTGATCCGTATGAAGTTTGCTACCGGGCAACTCGTCTAACCAAAGTAGGCTTTACCACTGGACATCAGGAAATTGCAAAATTGCGATAGAATCTTAACAACCCAGTTGTTACACTTTTATTTCAAGTACCATCTTCCATCGATGCCAGATTCATCGCTTTTTGTTGTTAATTTGTTGATGTGGAATTTCTACAGGTTCAGAGAAATTCGAGTCGGATTTGTACAAGTTGGCGTAATATTGAGTTGAGTTAAAAGGGTCCTTGGTGTCTCTTAGACAGTAGATATTTCTTTGTAAATTTTCTAGAACAGTCTCTAGCTGTCTCTACCAAACTTACGACGGTCGTATAATCGATTTTCCTTAGGTAGAGGCCGTATTCGGACAAATCGGTGTTCTGTAGTTATGCGTCCAGTTGAGGTTTTATCACTAAAGTCTATAGATTGTTGTCCCCTATAAATCGAGTGAAAAGGAACTTAACTACGCTGGAATAGTTAAAATCAATAAAATTGAAGATTGCCCAATTTCCTGAAGTGATGCTTCTAAAACATGCTTCATCAAGAAAGTTCATACTAGAAAGAATCTTGAGCAGGAACGAGTTAAACAAGCCGGCATAGCAAAGACTGTATGAATTCATGTGGTAAGGTTTTTTACTTTTAGAGCTTGTAGATTATAGAATTTCTAGAAAATTCTTTCAAAGACGTTCATATCGAAAAGACAAAGCAAGCAGTCACCTGAAGGCAAGCTAAAGTGTGCATATGGTTGCTGAAATATTGCGTGGATGCAAGTGAGAACTTATTAAAACCTTTGAGCTAAGTTTTAGCAGGGTCTTCAATCATATTTTGATAGTAATAGCATTCAATATAGTACGTTTGCTTGATATTAAAATGGCATTAAAATGATTTAGTCTAGGAGAGGTACCTACTTTAAAACCAACTATAATAAGACTAACTAAAAGTAAACACATAGTATTTGATAAAAATAAAATGAAAAGAAGAAAATCATGATTTTAAGTTATGATATTAAGTATTAGTTATTTCCTTAAGAAATGTAACAAATTAAAATTTTATCAAGGCGCTTGTTTTAATGTAGCGTTAAATTCTTTTTCTACGCGTTTATATGTTCGTTTTTTCCCTCCCGTTAGACAATTTTAAATTAATAAATGTAACATTACACATTGTCAATTTGGTCCAAAATGATAACCAAAGATATCTATTTTATGGTTCAGTGCAGTATTGACAGCTGTGGGACCCTGATCGTTGTTATCAGCAGTTCCTAACCGACCGGGTGATCCATCTTGCTCCGATAACCTGTCATCTGGGCGGCTTTACTTGGTTGAACGTCAACACACCCAAAAAATAAACTGATGCTCGATACTACAAATTCAAGTTTTTGCCTATTTCATTTCGTATTCTAAAAAATATCTTTTACAAGATTTATTATATTATAAAAAGAGCAAACGGTGCAAAAATTACTTCATCGACGTATCCGTACGTGTGTTGTGTGTGCAGGTTATCCGCTAGTAATCATTCTGTCAACATTCGAAAAGATTTCAGAATCGGTTACACAAAAGTTACATAACCGGCCAAGGCTCACAAGATATCATACCGAAACGAAATCTCTGCATGTTAATCGTATCTGACCTAAACCCGCAAAGCGGAGTGGAGAGAATTCATTCACAAGTTATACACATTAAGAAATGTGTCGAGTCGCCTTT
Organism: Ignelater luminosus; assembly: GCA_011009095.1. Lineage (NCBI taxonomy): Eukaryota > Metazoa > Arthropoda > Insecta > Coleoptera > Elateridae > Ignelater > Ignelater luminosus. The sequence goes on from VTPC01001097.1 coordinate 155,419, forward strand.
GAACTATCATCCCGAGTCGTTCTCATAATATCTTCTTTAAGTTATCTTACGAACTTTACAACTCGAACCGAGCTCTATCCTATGTCAAACGTCACACCACGGTAAAGTATTTCATTGTTTCGCAATGAGCCAGAAAATTACCGGTGATAATTTAACAAAACTGCACGGCCAACCCATAAATTAGTCCTCGAGCAAGGCATTGTCACTGGGCGAGATATATGTAGCGCCCAGACCGTTCTAACTCACAAATCTTCGGCTTACCTGGATAAAGATGTCGCTTGGGAAATGGGACAATATGAGATTTAAAAATGTTAAACCAGCAAAGTAAATTTATGTAGATGGCGTGTAATTTCTTCCGTTTCCTTGTTTTGTAATTTGAGGACTACTTGCTGGTAATGTAATACACTTTTACTTTTCGACAATTATTTATATTCAATTCTTTTTGTTCGTTCGAATTACAGAATTTTTCTAAAGCAGCTTATTTATTATGTTGTAGTTTTGTAATTTCTTTAAAATTATTATACCATTGCATAACAAAATATTTAAATAAAATTCTAGAATTAAAATGGATTTAAGTTATTTATTTTGGTATTTAACATTTTTAACTGACTTTCATTCTGAAATGCTCATTTTTGTTATTTAGACACTTTTCTTGGAAAGTAGTTTTTAGTTTTAAGATAATTTTAAAAAGAATCTAAAACTCTGCAACCATGGAAGATATCTTGAGATTTGTCTTTGATATTTTTTATTCTATTTGTCATCACTTTTACTTTCACACTAATCTCTTTATATCTCAACTAAAAAACTCTGTTCGGTCTTTTTTCGTGCAGAGTCGAGATTTTCTACATCTGCAATCTTCGGGAAAATCTTGAAAGAGTGACTTTTTTAATGTTTCCATGAATTTTCGGTTTCGATTATGTTTTAGTATGTCAGAAACTAATATACAAACCGAAATTTATTGTTTTTGTGTTGTATTGGGTTTGATTAATTTTTGTTTGCAAAGGTCGAAGGTGAAAGTTTTGCTGCAGTCCAGGAAAAGCAATCAAAACTATCTCTTGGATTTTTCTAGTACAGTCGTTATGGTCAAAATTGAAAATATATTATTTTTGATTGCTTTCCCTGAACTGAAGATTTGAAGATTCTGATGTGACCCAGTGTTACCTTAAGGTCGGATTTGTTATGTCAAATTTTATCGAAATGATATGATTCTGACAAAGTTGTAGTATACAAAAAATAGTTACATCCAGGCCTCCATAAACTAACGGATTACATATAAAAGAGTCATCAAGAAGAACATGAGAGTAAAAGACCAAGGAAAAGGTAAGAAGAAATTTAAACATCTTATCTCAGTTTACTAATTGGAAAGAGACGTCTACTCTTCTAGATTAGAGGAGAGCATAGTATTCCTCATGAAACTTAAGAGTTGGTCCCTTTTGGCTGTTTTTTTCTGAAAGTTAAGCTTTGTATTCAACATGAAAACAATTAAATCTTTCACTAGTAACAATATAGCCCTCTTCAATGTAATTCCAAAAATAGACAACCTCTTCAGGGACTGAGATAACATTTTTCTGTCCTTGACTATTACGGTTACAATAAGGCTCGTAGAGTTTGCAAGATGAGAAGATCAAAAATTTCCAGTGACTTACAATATGAAATTATTGAAATGGTTCTTTTCTTTTTTTATCGTCTGGTCTAATATTTTGACAAAAGCGAGAAGATTTCAGTTGAAGTAGTGGAGATTTTTCTTAATTTGGACGTAAAGAAGAGATAGCGGCAAGATTATCTATTTTCTTGGTAGTCTATTATGCATGAGATAAGACAAATAGTTTTTTCCCACAAATACGAAAAATCAGGTAAGCACTGACTAGTTATCCTACCTCCAGAAAATTGTTTTGATTTGTTTGATCCGATCAGTAGAGAATCATCGTCATCTTCATTGTTGATTACCGGTAGCTATTGCAATTCCTTTTCAGTCAGACGTCTCGGTTGGTGTACACTGTGGCTTAATGGAAATAAAATCTTTAGGTCGTGATGTCGAGGTATGGCAACAAAGACAACTAACTGTTCTGGAAGAGATGCTGTTGAATGAAAGCAAAGTTCGAGACGTTAACTTGAGGCGACGGCGTGATGAAGATGTTTCGCAAGAAGGGTTTTGAAGATGGAAATAGAGAAAGAACGTATGATTTATTTCCCGCTGCAGATGATTGGATTGCCGGGCTTCTGCCCAATGCAGAGATAGAATTTATGCGGCAGCGGATAATCAAGAAGATGGAGAAGATATAATGAGCAGTTAGAAGATAGTGGTGAGAGCGCGATGTAGTGGTGGATACGTTGCAGAGGTACGCCTAGGGGTTACCTTATTATCTGCCGTTGTGATTACCGACTGAGACGTTAGGTGTTGTCGAAGTGAACTGGCTAAGGAAGCGGTGGAAACGGTTGGCGCGCCGTTATTTTATTATTGAATTGTTGGAATTATAAAATTGGCTGGATTGATGCTGATTGTGGCTGTTCGAACACAGATGTTATGCGATCGAGTTATCTGGTGTCCACGTGTTACCATTGACTTATTGTTGAAATTCCCAATATGGTTGGATATGCTGATTGTCGCAAGTAATGCCTATGATAAAAATAAAAACGTACGGATAAGAAAAAAAAATCGCAACCTTGCATTTTATATTACGGGAAATTTGGAAATAGTGTGAACCGGCCGGATCAATCATCGCGGTGATTTTTTGACCTGTGGAACCCCAGGTACAGGGAGACTATTGGTGGCATGGTCGTGGGTTGTTGCAAGATGAAGATCGGAATGGATGAGGTTGAAAAAAGGCAGTCGAACCGAACATAAGAGAACTGACTGGTAGAGTAACAGGCATCTTGAAATCTTAGACACTCCTTTCCCAGTCTGGGCGGTTTGAGGACCAGGAGATGATCTGCCAGAACCCTGCACTGGTCGAGACTTCCAGGTCAGGTCCGCCCCGGCCCAACTGGAAGTAAGACCTGCCCGAACGACCCGATAGAATCGGAAAGCCCGACAGGCTAACACACTCGATAGACCCGATAGGCTGGAAAGGCCTGACAGGCCCGATAAGACAGAACGACCCGACAAGCCCGATTGTGCGGACATAGGCCCGGAAACCCCCAATAGATTTTTAAACTGAGGTCCGGTCCGACCTAAATCCGAGCTTTTTGTCCGGGCCACACAAAGGTCCGATCAAGAAACCCCGTCAATGCAGGCTTCTACAATACAGTACAAAACTCATCCACTTCAGTCTGACTCAGTGAAGAAAAGTTGTCGATCCGGTGCAGTACGGTTCAATATGGAAATAACGCTTGTCTGGGTCAATACGAAAATAACGACTGTCAAAGTCAGTACGTGATTTTCCGCAGGAAGCGGGAGGTCGTTCTAGAGTGGTTTGAAATTAGTGAGTTGACGACGAGGATATCACTCTTATGTTCTCTTCCAGCGACAACAAAACCAGGCAGTAAAAGATTTAATGGAGAGTAGTAGTAGTGATAGTCGTGGACAGCAGCTGGTAGTGCAGCCGGCGTCTTGGCAAGATGGCGTGATGATGGAAAAAGTACTTTTGGCCTAGGTGGTCGAAATTTATCGACCTTGCCATTGTTGTAGCTGATAAGTTGGTTGATTGCCACGCAGATGTTGCAGGTGTGTCCGAATGAATTGAAGGTGGTCACGTGTTGCCTTGATGGATGGCACCAGATAATAGTGTGAAGGCCAGAATTTGGGTCTCGCTACAGAGGCAATCCACATGATTAAATATGCATTGGCTCTCGCGAGCGATGTCGGAAGCTAGATACTGCAGATGAATAAATACGGAACAGGAGAAGTTGTTGATATCGAGATTGGTGCTCTTAATTTTTGCGCTATAAAAACGGTTTTCAGAGTCAGAGACACTCGGTGGCCACCGGCAGGAGAAAAGGGTCACGTAGGTAGGATAAGGACCTTGAGGCCGCAAATCTACTAGCGCCACAGCTCCAAAAGCATTTTGGATGAAAGATGCAGCTTGGAAGAGGTTGTCAGTCGGTAAATCCCGGACACCGGTGGGCGGTCTGGACGACCCTGGACACTAACACAGAGACACTGGAAACACGAGAGACTCTAGCGACTTTGCAACCGACCGAACACCACGCAGAACTAACCATAATTTGTACATGGAAGCAGAAAGATGTTTTAATCGGTCAAGGCTTATTCTGCCTGCATTATTTTATTAGATCATCATGTTCCCATGTTTTGACACTATATCAAAAAGAAAAAATTGACTATAGATAAAATTTTGCAAGTAATGTAAACAGCCACAGAAGGATACAATTCAGTGCACAGAGAAATAAGACAGGAGCTTAAAAGAGTGAAGCAAGATTAGTCCAAAGAGAGACGTGAGAAAATTAATTTGTATAACAAGCCTAAACTTTCAACAGCGAATAGATACGTAAAAAGAAAGATAGTCTTTTATTTTGATGGTCTTTAGTATCGTATGGTCATTTAGTTTTGTTGACATATTAAACGCGATATCCAATTGCTGATAAAATGCCAATTCCTTCTAATAATTTTCTGAACCTTATTCAATCTGTTTAAAAGTGATAAAGATACTACCACTGATGGGAAAGTGCTATTCAATAAACCACCCTCAGTGGGCACAGTCCTAATCGACATCTACTAAATACCTACGCAAATAAGCTCCATCAAAGACTGAACAGTGTTTCATGAAGAAGGTTGTTAAGGTAACAAACACATTCGTTTTGATATAATAAACCTTCAAAAAGAAAAGACGGCATATCGCAACCCTAGAAGAAATGATTGAGAGTTTTTCAAGACAAACCTTAATCAAGATCTTTAGAGGGTTAACGATAGCTTTAAGAACAGATTTGTTTTGAAGATGCTGTAGAACAGAGGACACCACCATGACGGTCTGCAACGAAAACTTTTCTTGAATAGAAACAAACTGTTCAACAGGGCAAAAGAGCAGGTATGTGGAGTGAGTATAAAGAAGCGGTGACTGCGTACAACAAGGCCATCAGAAAGGTGAAAAGGGACACCTGGAGAAGCCTTCTTAAAAAAGCTAAGAAAATGATCAATAGACCAATGCCCTTCATTGTTCCTTCTAACATATTTAGAGATAAGTTGCTAGCCCTGAAACCAGGTCACCTTTGGTTGCCTAAGGTCGAGTTTTTCTTTTTATTAACCTTAAAAGTACTTAATTCGAACATGAGTTTAGCTATATCATGTGATGGGCAATATTTAGTAGCCCAAGCTAAAGCTTCATTAACTTTCTTAAAAGAGCTAAAAATACAATCGCCGATCGGAAAGTGCTACCTATAATGTCCCAATGTTGGGTTACGAACTCTATTAATTTTCACTAAATTATAGATATTATCACCGTTTGGAAAGTACCATTGAAAGACCAGTTTCAGTTGCCAGAGGTCAGACTTTGCCTTCCATACAATGAGCCACCTTCGATGGCTTAAAGTCGGGCTTTGCCTTTTACTACCGTTCTTGGAAAAGCCAAAAGTACAATCACCGATCGGATTACGACTTCCATTAGCCTTAGTGGAGCTACAGATGGGATCACATTTTGGAAGGTAACATTCAGAGACCACTTTCAGTTGCAAAAGGTCGGGCTTTCCTCTCTTTTCACATTCTTAAAAGCTCTAAATCCAAACACGGATCGAGCTATTCCATACAATGAGCCACCTTTAGTGTTCAAAATCAAGCATCACCCTCCAGTGACCTTCTTAAGAGAGCTTAAGATACGATTGCAGATCGTGAAGTACCAATTAAATAAGACACTTTTAGTGGCCCAATGTAGGGCTTCGTCCTCAATTAATCTTCTTAGCATAACTAAAGGTACATTGCCGGTTGGAATGAGCCATGTAACAGGCCGTCTTCTATTAACCTTAAAAGTGCTATATGAAAGCAACAGGCTACCTCACGTTTTTGTCCTCCATTAATCTTCTTTAAATAACTAAAGATACCTCGCCGCGCCGATAGAAATGTGTAATGTAACGAGCCTCCTTCAGTAGCCCAATGTAGGGCTTCGCCCTCAATTAATCTTTTTGGCATAGCATAGCCCGAAGCTTTGCTTTTCATAACTAAATCCAAACAGTGATCAAAGTATTTTATACAAGGTGACCCAAAGTTGTGCTTCACTCTTTATTAACCTTAGTAAAAGCTCTAAATTTGAACATAGGTCAAACTGTTTCATACAATGAATCATTTTGAGCTTCTCAAAGTCAGGCTTTGCCCTCCAATCACCTTCTAAGATACGATTACCGATCGAAAAGTACACCTTGAATGGCTCAATGTTGGATTACGCCCTTCACTAATCTTCTTAACACGGCTAGAAATACAATCACATTCGAAGAATATCCATTCAATGGGCCATATTCAGTGGTTCAATGTGGGAGTTTTTTTTGTATGTGCTATGCAACGGTCGGTCTCACCTTCCTTACTCTTAAAAGATCTAGATCCAAACACGGGTTAGATTAGGCATTGCTCTCCATTAATTTTTTTAAAAGATCTAAATCAAACACGATTCTGGTTATGCCATGCAATGGATCACCTCTGATGGCTCAAGATCAAGCTTTGCTCTTCACTAAGCGCCTTAGAAAAGCTGAATCCAAACAGGCGTCTAGGCAATGTCTAATAACGGGGAGCTTTCGGTGATCCAACGCCCTCCGTTAACTTTCATCGTCGTCGTCGTCGTCAGCGTTTTTTGATTGATTCCTATCGTTGGTCTGACCCATCCATTGAGTTCCAGCTATCTTCTGGATATCATCTTTTTATCTCGTTTTTGGTCTTAATGGGTTTTTCTTTGTTGTTTTAGGACGTCACGCTGTTACCTTCCTAGTCCATCCAATTCCTATTTAGACTTGGCTATTTGTTGTGCTATGTCATTCATTCTTGTTTTCTGGCGGATCCATTCGTTGGTCTTTTTGTCTTGCAGCCGTGTCCCTAACATTTTCAAACAAAGTTTCTCTCCATTCTCTTTTGTGCGATCCTTAGACATTTCATTGGTTTCTCATTCTGCACCGTACATCAGAGTTGGTAAGTTGTTGCATACTTGCGTTTTTAGATGTAGTGGAAATTTAGATTTCTTTATCCAAGGTATACATATTCTTCTACAACTTTGATTTTATTGTTGTTGTCAAGATTGATTTCTGTTGCCTAATTGGAATTTGACATTGTTTTTGTTTTAGTTGCGTTCATTATTAGACTATGGCTTTTTGCAGCATCATTTAGCTCAACTAACATTGTTTTTAGATCATCCATATTTTCAGCAAGGAGTACGATATTGTCTGCAAAGGGGAGGTTGTTTAAGTGTTCACCGTTAATATTTATGCCTTTTCTTCCCCACTCATGTGTCTTAAAAACATCTTTTAAGGCTGGTGTGAATATTTTAAGGAAGATTGTGTCTCCTTGCTTCACGCCACTCTTTATATAAATTGAGTCGGTCAAAACTTGAACTGTTATAGTAACGTCGTTGATGTCGATGCGGCCTCTTCTAAGAGCATTCTGGAAAACCCACTTTTCAACTGCATCGAACGCTTTTTCAAAGTCTATCAAAGCTAAACAGACCTTTTGATTATGTTCCTGACATTTTTCTCTATTATTTGTCATAGTGGTCATGTAGATTTTTTACCTTCTTAAGAGAGCTGAATTTGAATACGGGTTGGGTTATGCCATACAATGGATAGTTTCGGTGGTGCTCAGCTATCCCTCACAACGGGCCACCTCTGCTGGCCCAATGTCGGGCGACGCCTTTTGTTAACCTTCTTAGAAAAGCTAAATCTGAACAGCAGTCGTGTTGTGCTATACAACGGGCCAGTTTCGATGGCCTAATATTGAATTTTGTCCTTTATTAACCTTCTTAGAACAGCTAAAACTAAACACGCGTCTAGTTGTACCCTACAACATCGGACTGCGCCCTTCGTTAACCTTCTAAAGAGAGCTAAACACAAACGCAGTTTGGACTATGCCGTACAACTAATATTTGCTTCAATTTTAAATTAAAACTGCAATGGAAACACTTTAGAGCTTTGAAATATGTATTCGATTCTATACTTTCCTTTTTTTTAAAAATTAAAATTTATTTCATTGCAAGATACTCCATGGAAGAAGCCAAGAATACTTCAAGTGTGTGCTTTTGTGGAAGGGTATAGCTTCATATTGTTCTAAAAAATGAATTTTAGGTTTTCTAGTACGACAGATTACCAAGAAGAAGATTTACCAAGATTACCAATAGGAGAAACCGAACTTTTACTTTTAGCCTCCTGTTAATAATCTCTCAATCGGTTGACAAGCAAAATGGCTTTTGTAAACAAATGTATATAAATTTCTTGTGCATAAGTACCCTAAAGATTACCATGAATCGTATGTTTTTGTGAGAAAGCGGAAGTCAGAATGCAATGAAAGTGTAGGCTTGAATCGTATAGTGAAGACTTTTCTGTTCATCTTATCTTTGCACATTCTAATACAGAGTTTATGATTACTACATAGTTTTTTATTAGTCTTCTTTGTGTTGCTCAACCTCATCTGGCTTCTCCGGACTGAAATTAACTTAGCGCAACCAATAGAAGTTCTATCATAATATCAGTTTTGGTGGAACCTGAAAAGCTCGGCCAGATCAAAAGGAACCTGAAGGATCTAATCAATTTCAAAAAACAGTCTGTGACTCTCTGCAAATCAATGTCTTAAAGTCATTATATTGAAATAGCTATTTACGTACCAAGGGAGAAAAGTAATTTGTTGTAGTCGAAACTGTAATATTACTCACTTCCGTAGGACGTACAACATTTTTTCGCCCATAAATAAATTCATTTTTGTTTGAAACAGGGATGTAACGATTCATTACAGCTCTTGGAGCCTTATAAGGGCGTAAAAGCAAATTTAAACACCGCATTGTGTTTGATAATAAAAGATTTTATTTACAAAAGAGTTATTGTAAAATTGACCTTTCCTGACAGTCTGGATTTCTGATCGAATTGGATTATTTGGTCAAAGATCTCGATTGATTCGAAAGGATCAAGCAGTCTGAAAAGTTCGACTGTCCTTGAACTTTAGACATTTTCTTTCTTGTAAATTTTCAAAAAGAAAGAATTAGTTACTTGGTATGTTTCCTAAAGAATTAATTCTTAAAGTTATGTAACTGTTGGGTAGGCTGTGAGAAAGAGTGCGTATGTGTAAAATAGAAATTTATAGATTAGAATTTAAATAAATTTTATTTAACTTAATTGACTTCTTTACATGTTGCGTCAAACGAAACCGAAATATCCGTTGCTTTGAAAAAGAAGCACAGAATGGCAATCTACAATTTTCTAACTCAGTAGAAAAAACACTTAAGAAATGAAGATGCCAGTTTTTATTGTGTGATATAGGAACCGAAAGATTCAGATTTCAGTAGATATCGAAATTTAATAGTTATGGTTTTCGATTTTTCTGTTTTAACTGTAGGAAATAATAAATTTTACGACTTAATGTTCGTTCTGTTGATCGAAGATTTTTACTTGGCGATAACAAGAAACAGAATGAATTGTAATATACAATAATGCAAGGAAAAGAAAGAGAGAAGAAAAAACACAAGTTTACACTTGTGTGTCAGATTTTACATTAACCGTTACACATATTATTACATGAATCTAGAGAATTTTTTTAATCCTTTTGTATTCGGAATGCGTTTCAAGTGTTCAGTACAATAGAAAAATAAAGTTTCATAAAATGAAATATTACACTTTGTACTTTTATTATAAATAATAATTAAAATAATTTTCAAATTCATAAAATAATTTATTCGAAAAAAATGGTAACTGTAATAACACAATGCACACCGCTATTTCATTAAAATTGAGAATATTTAAATCAGTACGGACCTAAAACACATTAGATGGTCCTAGTAATTGCGTATGCACGAAAAAATTTAGTTGAGAATATTAATTAATATTTTTATTGCCCGTAGAACATTTAAATTATTTCACCGACAGTACAAATTATACAAAATTTCGATGTTAACTGATTAACTTGCGCCTTGTAATTAAAAAAATTACTTACGCATTGAAAAAAAGATTTAACGTTATATAATGCATGAATAATTATGGAAATTATTCAATTATTATCTGTTATTATAGTAGAACAATACGCATCGTCGTTAAGCAAAAGAATTCTGAAAAATGACGAAAGTTCAGCAACTTGAATGTTTATTATTACTGCATTAACACAAAAATATTAGTGTGCTAAATTGATTTTTTAAAGTTATATACAAATAAAAAAATTTCGATTTAGCGTGAAATTAGAGTGCACATTTATGGTACAGCGGATCATCCAATATGTTCAATATGGATGATAGAATGAGCGATTCTAAGGTAATTTTCAACAGATTAAGATGTAAACAAGTTTAAATAATGCCTGTGGAACCGAAAAAATAAAGAAACCAAATTTCGACGTTTTTGGTTTTTCTCTGGTGATTTCAACAGTTTTATTATCTGAGCATTTATCTCAATGCCTGATGAGGTTAAATACCGATTTTCATTGAATTCCACCGGATAATTTCAGAGAAAATGGAATTGTTAGTCAGAAGGGTCAAGTTTGGACTAGCCTGGACGCTTTGGACGCGGTTGGTGCAGAGTACTTTTCAACCAAAACAATCCTTATTCCTTGTAGTGTCTTTCACTGCCACAACTGACTCATTGCAGCAAGTCGGCTAGGAGATATACGACATCAAATATGCTCAAATTGTCACCGCGACGGAAGTTCCCCCAGAATCATACTCTGCAGCAAGGGATATAGCAGATGTTACAATAAGCACATCAGCGTCTTCCGTTGCCTGCTTTACAGCTACATTGCCTTGTATGAACATCTCCTTCAGGAGTGAAATAAAGTTATTTTCATTTGCTAAGAATTTCTCCTGTGGTACTCGAGCAATAGTTGACCCATCGAAAATTACATCACTCGAAGTGTTCATGTGACTTCTTCTGAACCTCTCAGCACTCACAGCACTCAGCTCAGGATCTAGAGGATAGCCATCGAAAATGGCCAAAACATTTGTTCCATAATGGTCACGAACGTACCTTCTACAAACTTCATGAAAACTGTCAGTTCTGTTCCATATAACTTTGTAGTGAAGAAACCCACCGTCTATAACTATAGTTCGATTGGGTGGCAGTTTAGCTGTGTTTGGTAATGATGAAAATGCTGAATATAAGGTCGACTTTGTACCCTTACGCATTCCTCCTTCTGAAAAAAGGGACAATGGGCAAAAAGCCAGTTCATACTAGAAAAACTCTTTGAAATCTTCCAGTGTCCACTTGGCAATGCATATTCTCTGGAAAAGTGTCAGTGGGTCAATAGTCAATGTATCATGCCCAACTTTCAAAAAGTTGACCTCTGATGCTATTGTGCTTGTTGCTCCTTTCTAGTTTCAAAGATCTGAAATTTCCGTCAGCGATATCGGCAACTGCTGCTATCCCAAACTCTTGTGACCTGTGGCAATTAACTTTTTCTCTACCTACGACGCCAGAACTTATTGACATAACCACATCAATCACTGGAAACGCAGGATGTGTCGACAGCCAAGCTTTCATTTTGCTCAGATCGCTGTCGTCTCCTATCAACGTGTTTGGACGTAGCTGAAGTTGTGTCAGTATATTTTTTCACTTCTTCACATATGTTCTGAAGGGCTACCATGCCCAATGTCCATCTCATAAGTACGTTTTCAGACATTCCTCTACCATGAGTCAGTCCACCAATACTTTTCATATTCTTCATCATTGCTTGCTCAATGATCATAAACTTATACGATCTCCTTATGGTAAAGTAGCCTTTTGTTGTGAATTGGATGTATTCTTCACGGTCTATCGTTTCTCGTAAGTTGCACATATCTTGCGTAAAATAAATGCCCAGCCGCATGAATAAATTGAGTTATTTGTTTCACGGTCTGAATGTGAAGTGACCAATTACCCATTCTTTCCGCTTCGATAAACTGCTTCACCAGTGTCACCATTTTAAAATACAGTATCCATAGCTACGCAGTAGGTCCATTTATCTCAAACCGTTGGAACTCTTCACTTTCGTAAGCTGTTAGTACAACAGATCGGTCCAAGTGTATTAGTAAATTTGTCAACATTGCTCGGTCTTCATCTGAAACGTCAGTGCTTTCAAAAACCAATGTGCCTAATGCCTGATTAGCCAAGAAATGTGCTCTTACTTCCTTGGAGTAAGCATGATTTTTAGAACACTGTTTTCAGCAAAAATACAGACAAACACTACTTTAGTCCATCACTCCAATGGCTCCCATAATGACATCAATAGGTGAAATCCCTCAAGTCTAACAATGACGTTATCCAATTCAGAGTTTTGACTACTGTGGACAATTTCTTTTGCCTTCATATAAAGGGGCTGGTCGAATATCACGAAACACGTTTTCTGATCATAATTCTTGCATCTCTGGTTGGCCTCAAGGAGAGCAGTGCACATGCCGACTTGGAGGAGCATTGATAAAAGGAAGATATACGATTTTCGAGTTCGCTGTCTCTTTTAGAAGTTGCTTGCTCCATAAAACCGTACCATCCAGGTAGAGACATGCTGGTCGACTTCTCACAGAGCCATATTATGTCAGCACTAGATGATTTGATATCGTCACCAATCGGGCAAAGCGTTTCAAGATCCTAGACGTCAACGCTGCTCAAGCAATTAGCTTTATTCTTTTGAAAAGTTTGCAGTTGGATCAAACCTACTTGCTGGACGAGGTCAGATGAGATTATTTTTTCCAAGCGCTTCACAGGCCGGTTGGCATAATTCCCTCCATAGCATGGAACGTTCCCAGGCCATCACGAGTATTCACGTTAAAATCTGCGTTATCAAAAATGAATTTTTGGAAAAATGACAAAAGACTGTGGAATAACGTCTTCAACGTCACTTAAAAATCTGATAGAGGGTATTCTGTTGCGCTGTAAATTTGTGAGCGGATGAATGATGGTTGCGGCCGCTTTAACTACTTTCAGACGTTCTTCTTTGGGATCTCTCTTCTTGTTCTCATACTAATTATCAGAGAGAATATAAAACCCCGTGTTTTTGAAAGAAACGACTGATACTCTCTTGTGTGTTTCTGCAATAAAATTGTCACTTCCATATTTTGGAAAAAGACGATCTTTCACAGTTCTTGTGTCTGGGCGAAAATCTCCTTTAATCTTCTCCATCAATTCTTCAAGGGAAAACTGACACTCATCTAAATTATCGAAAAAGTAGCAGTATATGTCTTCCATCCCTTCATCCACATTACTTGCAGGTCGATAACTTCTTTTTTCGCCAGTTATCGCAATGATCTCATAAAACGTTCTACGAAAAACTTTTTCATACAAAAGTTGTAGCAAATGTATTGCTCTACAACTTTTAGTAACTTATCCCTCTGTAATGCATTGGTAAAAAGATTTTATAGAAAAAGTGAAAAAAGGCCGGAATTTTTATGGTTTTTGGAGTCTCATGGCGCCTGCCCAGGGGCGACGAAGTCGAAAACTTGATTTTTTTCACTAGGGCATCGATGTACACAACATATCAAAAAATTAGAACTACATAACCTTTTGCAAGCAAATATGTCTCTATTCCCTGGACTAATGGCAAATAACCACATGAAGATGTACAAAGAGTCGATACTGAAGGAAACGCATGGCCTCATAGAACGAAAGAATTTGATGATAACGCGGTCGGTTTGCGGTCAGTTCGTGGTTGCGTTTGCGGCTGTGCTCGCGGTGAAGGACGACACAATCGTCATCGATTGTACTTAGGCAGTCAGCAGCCGTACGGCAGCAACATGAAACTGTTACACAAAGCAACAGTTTGTTTACGAGTTAATCTTGTCTTTAATCGCACAGGTCTGCATTAAAAAAGTTTTTTTAAAGGTATGGGCTGTTTCTTATGCATTTTTGGGTGCAGATTCACCGAAAAACAGTAAACAAATTAGATCACGTAAGGTTTTCCCACAACATTCGAATTTCCATAAAGGTTACTGGATGATCGCGATCGCGTTTGTTTTTCTCCTCCCACCCCCGGAAAACCAAAAACGGGGCATTTTGTGCTGTACCTCGGAAACGAAAAGCCGTATCTACATGGAACTTTTTTTGTTGTGTAAGCTAGAGTATAGGCTTTCATATGGATCCGGTTCGACATATCTTCAACTGTTTGTGGGTGCAGTTATTCAGAAAAATCGACATAATGTATCTTTGACGTTTTATAGCGCCCTTATTTGTGGTACTTGATCGAAACGGTTTCTATCAATAGATAGCTCCATCGATTGTCTTTAATTACGAATGGGGGTTTGCCATCTTCCGGGTCAAAAAAGCGACAAAACAAAACTAGTGCAAAATGGAACGCCATATCGAAACAAAGAAAAATTAAATTGGGGGAGTTCCTGATTTTTAAAGGGGAATAATTCGTCCCCCCCCCCGTAACCGATGAATTTGGGATTGATCAGGCCCCGTTTGTGGATGCCTATAAAAGAATTAATTGCTTCCTATCTTCGTACGTCACTGACGCCCTTCCTAATAGGGCGATTAACGTCTTTCTCGGGTAGAAACGTAGCTGGGACCATTATCGTTACGCCAGTGCTGTAGCAAGCCAGATGGGGGATATGCAATAGCAGCAAAGCTCTTGCAAGAGACCTCTGCTTTCTCTATTATTTTACTTTGGGTTAAATGGGGAAAATTCAGAGGGGGCGCACCACACGAAATCTTATTGCGGCATCGAAAAGACCATTGTGAGTAGAGTAGGAAACATTATTTTACTTGCCGATATCTTCATCCGTATACACAGGATGTTTCGGAGTAGTTGCTAAATTTGAATGAAGCTGCACGCCACTGATGAGCATACGAGAAAGTCTATTCGCTCGGTTTTAAAAGATTCTGTTAGAGAGGAGCTTTTCCTATATACTATGCAAGTGTCACGTCTATCGTCTAATAAAGAAAAACGTTATTAATTTTAGTTGGTTGCGAGGTACGAAGCTAGTTTTCGCTTGCCAATTTTGTAATTCGTATATACAGGGTGTTTCGAGATAGTTCCTAAACTTGAATCAAAGTTTACACTACTGGAAGCCCGAACGAGGGCAAAGCTCGAGGTGTGGCCGCTGAAGGCGGTCTGAAGAAGGGGGAATCCCGAGGGCGAAGTCCGATCTGGGGCCTGTCACAAAACACAAGCGTCTCGAAACTACACAAGCGAGACAAAACTGAACGCAACAGCATCACTAGCTCGTACCTCCCATACTTCATTCCCACCTTGCCAAATACTTTCCACTTGTTTTTTCTATATTCATTAAATACGATATTCCCAAACTCCACCACCCAAACCCACAATTAGTTCGCGTCGCAAACCCAAACTCCTATTCTCCCCTCTGCTGGCCACCCACTTTTTCTCAATATTTTGAACTTATTGTCTGCCGGCTGATCCGGTCTTTTAGCAAGGATTCGCACGTGTCCAACCCGATTTTTCAAATATAAAATTGATGTATACTATGGCGTTTCTTTCTGAGTCTTCTTCTACGGTGTAAGATCGAATTCTTGGTGTTTTACAAACGTGTGTCCTTTGTCTTGTCTTACAGCCCTGTTCATACATAGACCCCTTAAGGTCTTCAGACAAAGATTTCCTCTAGGTTTTACACTGCCATCTAAGGATTTTCCCTCAGATTGCTATTTTCTTTTGTCAGAGTCGAACAAAAGCAAAGATAATGAATCGGTAATCAATCGATGATGCCTAGGTAGGTGGGCAATGATAGGAGTTGACCTTGTGAGGCTTCCAAAGTCCTAAAGAGACGTCTGTTGAATTAGATTTTTTCCCTTCGACACACCAGCTTAAAGTTTGTGCTCTTTGGACAGAAACTTCAATGTCAAGGAACTTGACCATTAGGCAACATTTAGAATGAAGCTAAGAACTAAACTGATGAGCAGATATAAGGTTGTGGTTTTCAAGAAATCCTGCATGTCTGTTGACCAGGAATCTTTCTAAAAGAAGGTGATAGGTGGGATCGATAAGAATCTTTTGGAGTTTCGTACCTACTTGATGCGCTAGGAGGTGTATTGATTCTCTTTTTATCTTTCGTTAGTTTCTATACTAAATGTGTATTTAGCTAAAATTCTAATCTTAAAATAAACTTTTT